>JAFMTC010000346.1:0-43644 GCA_018845635.1 Nicrophorus orbicollis
CTCCCTGCCCTCACCGACAACCACCATCCTTTGGTTATCCGGAGACCACGCGATGTCCTTGATTGGTCCTCCAATTGGATGGAACTCATTCTTCAGGATATGTTCTTTGTTGACGGTATCCCAAATGCGTACCTTACCGGATTGATCTATAATACAGATAATTTATTGAAATTACACAAAACACATTTTTTTAAATATGGTTTATATATCATTTGATTATGAAACTGGGACAATAATCAGAATTAAATTTAAAAGTTACATATTTAATATAAATATATTTATTCCTTAATTTGATTAAACACTTACATAGAGCAAATACTGAAAATATCAGTATAATTACCTTTTTAACTTGGTTAATTTTATATTTAAAGGAGCTTATACCACAAATTATCAATAACTTGATAACATATTCATTTTGGTGGCTAATTACTATTACAAATCTGCAATCTCATTTACTTTGTTAAAATCCAATAAGAATCTCCTCAACGAATCATGATTTCGTTTTGAAATTGTACTTGTAATTAAAAACACTTTGGATACGTCAGTGTATAAAAGTTAAGCAACAATAGGCACTCTTTGATAAATCAGTATTTATGGAAAAATACTATAGCAAAACAAACGTTTTATAAAATGATAAGTCAAATGCATAGATATGAATAACCCTTTTTCATTGTGTTTTTAAATATTATTATTATCAAGAAGTCCAATATAATATACAATAAATTCTGTATTTTCTATAATTATTTATCAACAAAGGCAACAACTTTCCTACATTTTTCATCAACTTCTGCATAGATTTTTTTGGTTTGATAGAGATTATGAGCAACAAAGAATTAAAAATTAAAACAATATCACCTTGTTATTTTATAAATTGTAAACATTAGCTAAGTGTTAAAGTATTTTTTTCATTAATATTCGAACTAATTTTAGAACTGTAAACATATTATGTTTTAAATTATCAAATTTAACTTACCACCAGAGGCAATGTAGAATCCACTTGGAGAGTATTTGGCGACATTCACGGGACACGAATGCTCAGTGTAAATGTCAGCAATTGCAGGATTCTCAATATTTCTAATGATAACTGAATTGCCATTGGTGTAGAGGAAGTTCTTGCCCTTCGGATCACCGCCCAAGACCAAAGGTTGACCCCTCTGCGTCCTTGGAAGGGTAACGTAAATACTCTCTAAAAAAAGAGAAAAAGAAAATAAGAATTTGCTAAGTCTTAACTAAACATTAGGCTACCCAATTCGCAAGAAATGTACGTTCTTTTTATAAGAATGGATCACCGTGTATACGTGAATATTTTTAGCGTAAAATCTAGATGCGTGGGAGCGAAAATAGAATTATCGTTAATTAATGCTGTGAATTGAAGCAATGAATTCTTTGCTTACAGTAAATGAACGAAAGTTCACAGTACAATGAACACCTCGAAAGTATAATAGAATGAGAAAAAAAGGCGTGTCCTTTAATGCTGTTACTATTTGTTGATGATAAAGGGCGGAATTAAGAGTGAAATTCGTATAGTTTCGTGAAGATGAAGGGCTTCAAGTAAAACTTATTATTTTTACTCACTAGATGTATAAGACATGGTCGAGTTTCAGCTGTTTTCTGGATTTGTGCCCACTTTGATGTGTATTGGATTTCCACCAAATAGGAAATGGATGACTAATTTTATCTCTAGCACAGAAGTGTCGCCGGTTGTATCGGAACGCGCTTTCGCTACAACTGCTGATCCCACCTAATTCTCCAAAGTGCAGCTGCACGCGGAATATCTTCGGCAAACTCGACTGGTGGAGGATCGAAAGAAAACACCGAAAACACTTGCACCGGTTGTTCGATAGGACGTCGACAGTACGGTTATGTTTCGTCGGCCATATCTAATTACCGAATATGGTTATAAACTGGATGCGTGCAGCGCCCCGACCGACAATCGCGAAATAAACGGCAATTGCGAAAAAGGATGGGAAGAAACAAAAGGAAGACAATATAAACATCAGCTGATTTTATGCACCTTTATTTTATACATTAAACCGAAGCATTCCTTTACGTATTTGATGAGTAAGGCTTTGTGTTTGTCTACAACCAATCAACAGAAATGTTGATAAACAATATAAACTTCAATTTATAAACTTCTTTGAAAGTAACTCATTTACTTCTCACATGCGTTTTTGGTTGCATTTCATATATTCTTATTCCTGTGATAAGGTGATCATAATGATTCAAATAATTTGATTTAGATAATTTATAAATAGGACTACCAGTCGTCAAGGTGAGAATTAGGCAAATTACCAATTGTCAAAATCAGTTCCGTGAAAATTCAGACCAAGCAAAGTTTTGAGGAAGTCCTATGATTAAAAATCATGCAAATTAACAACAACAGTGATTCCCAAACTTTCAACATGTTCCCTTTCTATTATTTTCGTAAGACTGAGTAGAATTAGTAACGTGAAAATTAAAATATATACTTTATTTATTTTTACAACAAAAAATAAAATGTATTAAAATATAAATAAAATATAAATAAAAAGTATATTACAAATATTATTCATTATTATCAATGAGTAGGATGATTTTGTTTATGTTGAGATGACAGATGATCATAATTTGGTTCCTGGGATTTCATTTTAATCTGAGATGCAATTCCATCCCCAAAAGCCTTTTTTTAGACTATAAATGCTGGAAAAGGCAAAATGTATTAAAGGATTTTCACTGTTAAAACAGTATACACATGTTACAGTTGTAAACAGAATGGTATTAAGTACATTCCTTAAGTGTATTTTTCCGTCTGAAGCTAATTGCATCAACTGCTCTTCTTCCGCATGCAATAAACCTAGCGTTGTATCAATGTTGTATGGATATATTATTCATGAGAATCTAAATATAAGATTTTCATTCTCGAACTTGCGAAATTTACTTTTATTAACAGGTTAATTCTGAATATATCCTCGTTAATGTCATTATTCAGTTTGTTGACTGCATTAATTATAGCATCAATCACTGCTTTCCTTCGGTTTAAAAATCCAACTTGCTATCCATAATTTTGTATAAAAAAAGTATATAAAACACAATAAAAATTCTTTATAAATATTTTTTTTCTGATTTAATCTACGTTGGTTTTTCAATACAAGAAGAAAATTTAAAATCAACAATGTAATTAATAATAATCTTGTTTATTATTCACAAAAAGTAACTAAAGGGCTAGCGACCTAAAAACAATATAAAATTTATTTCAAAAATAATTTTTCTTGCAAAAATCTTTCATTACATCTTCCGGTTCAAATAATATAATAGTCAGAAAGACCTTGGTCGTTAGCCCTTTGCCTCAATAAAGATATTGAAAAAAAAAACAAAACATTTATTCTTAAAATTATTTTTCACAACAAATTATATAATTTATGACAAATTTCATTAATAACATATACTAATTATTACTTATTAATATAATTAAGCAGTAAAGTTCTGAGATTATAACTTAATGCATTGATACGATAAATTCGTATCAATATTTTAACAAGTTCATCTGTGCACCTATATTATTATTAAATTTATTCTCTTCAAAAAATATACTACTATTTTATGTAATGTCTTAAATAATACAGACTTACCTTTATATATATATAGAAATAAAATGTGATTTGTTAGAAAAAGATTAAATATGATTCGATAAATTAGTTATAACACAGAAATACGTTTCGATGCCTTGAAAATTTAAATAATTCTTTTTCACGTATCACGCGAACACATTGATAACTATTTTTTATTAGTTGATTTGTTCAAGTTGTCAAAAAGATTATAATTTATTTTATAGAGACGCATAATAATTGTAATTGTCATTTATAGAATATACACATTCAATTTTACAGCGAGTGTACATATAGTAGAATATTTTCGATTTCGGGCGTGTAAAAACTGTACCACGTACTCTTCCCGCAACCCCCATACGCGTACCACACTTTAGGAAACACTGTACTACAACAACATTATTAAAACAAAACGATCAAGCACTCAAAAAAAAACACATCACAAATTATTCAACAACATATATTTTGTATATGCAATTTTGGGAACAAAAATTACAGAAATAATTTCAATGATATCCCGAAACATCTAGGGATAACAAGGTTGAGACCCAAAATCGAGATACCTGACAACGCAACATATAAAGGATTGCTCCTAAAATCAAAATTTTAGAACTTATTTGCTCTGAAAAATAAGGCAATAATTATTAAAAATCCAAAATGTGGTTTAAAACAGATATAGAACCACAACTTATAATCCACTACTTGGTTTTTGTCAAATTTATTAGTCTTTAAAACTGGGACAATGATTAGGCCAAATACAAAATGATCTAGAAGTCAACTAGGAAATCACATATTTACAAATTATACACAAACTGACACTCCTGACTATATTTGAATAAAGATAATATTTTTAGAAAACAATAATAAAATCAAGAATGTCCAGAAAGATCCGTGAGACCGAGATTTATCATAATTAAGTCAACTGGCAATATATTTTTTTTTAATTAAAAATTAGAACATCTATTGTAATGTTTTCCGTTTCTTTTTACATATTGTAGTTATAGTATATACTTAATATAGTTATAGTATTACGAAACCAAACTGAGTATACTTTTAAATCTCGATTTAAAAATTTCCACTCAAGAATTGCAGAGTATTTACGCCGGAGGAATTTTTGTTATTACCAAGCGAATAAAATAAGTATTTTTTGGAAAAAAAATAACGTTTCCCTCCTTCTTTCTACAAGATTGTACAAACATTGTGTGAAATCTTATAAAAAAAAAATACAAATTATTAGTCGTGAATAAATATTAATTTAAAATGAACTAATTATCTAAAAGCATGTATAAATGTAAAATAAGACTAATCAAAATTATATTCGGTTGACGTCAAATGACTACATTTGAATAGGCTCCATATGTATAAAGAAACATATGATTGTAAACATTGAGAATATACGAGTATTTATGATAACATTTTCCTACCAAAATGGATTAACATTTATATTTATTAAATCAATATTTTTTTTTATTTTGACAATGCTTTTATAAAATTATATCACATTAACAAAAAGAAAACAAAATAATCTAAATGTATTATATCAGTTATACGAATGATTGTGATATCTCCAATATCTCTTTTTCGTGATAATTTTGATCACGCTGAGAATGCGTGAATAATTATTAAAAGTAATTTCTAGATTTTATAATTAAATAAAACGAATTTAAAATGACGATGATGAGTAATATACCACTTCTGTTTGAATGTAATTTTATAACAATGAAATACACTACTTGACTAGATTGAACTAATCTGCGGATTTTTTTATGATCTGATTTTTCGATTACTTATTAATCCCTTCCGTTACTTAATAAATGGAAATCAAACATATTGTAGATATTAAAAATGGAATTTAATTGTGATCACTGTTTTAGCGTTAAACTTTATATTTAATTCCAGATACTGCACTGCTTTTTAGCTCCACATTTGTACAACTCGGTGAAAGCTTGAGAGTTTGTCAAAGTCTTCAAGACGCGAATATCGACTGGCGCATGATCTTCGGCTAGAAGAAGATCGTTCTTTTGAGAGATTTCGCACCACATCTGCAACAAAGTTCATCTATATAATGTAAGCTGATATAACGATAAGCGCATACTTTAGCGTAATTCCGAAAAAATATCTTCCTCCTATCCATTAAAAGTATTCGTTCCGTCGCTTGTAGCATAGTATCATAGCTTATCTTAAGCCCAACATGATCGGCAACGTTTTCAGCAACCGCACCAAACCGGGTCTGAAAACAGGCTACGTGATGATCATCAAGAAGCGAGTCCAAAGCGTGCGAAAGTTCATGCCCAATCAAGCTTCCAAGAGCTCCGTAATTGGCGGATGTCGGTCTGAGTGGATCGTAAAACGGTTTATGCAAAATACCCAATGGTAAAACTAGAAACACAACGTTCATAAACTCATTAAGTATGCTATTATATTTTTATAAATAAGAACATGTCAGATCAGAGCATTGAAAAAACCATTTGATTAATAGCCATTTTTGTGATCGACTTTTTCCTGTTCTGTTTTATCATGGAACCTTATATATGAATACTCACTAATTGCGTTATGCAGCAAGCTGTAATACGCATTGACATCAAACATCGAGATGGGCCACCTACAAAACAAAACCAACTATTTGCGCAACTTCTCGTTAAATTATTACTTAATCCGTTTCGTGTCGTGATTGAGCTGCTCTAAAGCCATTTTGGATTCTAAATTCTTCAGCTTCAGAATGTTAATGAAATGGTTATCTCCCAATGCGACACTGTCATCCCTGTTCACCAATTTGGGAAAACCGATTTCGAATCGAACGGAAAGGATTTTCCGCACGGCTACCGCCTTGAGCTCGAAGCTCATCCAATTATTGTCGAGCAATTGTCGCACGAACTCCAGTTTCAGATTGTTAGCCATGTGATTGACCCCAGAGATGATGTCCTCGTCGAATCTGTATGTCTTGATCAAATCACCGGAGAAATACTTGAGCGCGTGCTGCGTGCACTCGTGTTTCCTGTCCAGATCTTCGTCGATGCCCAGAATCGCTTTATCCACTTCGAAGGAGAATTTCCTCAACTGGGGATCCACTTCCCGAGACAGGTCCTTGATTGCGCACCACAGAATATAATTCGCTGAAAATCAAAGAAAAGATAAACAAACTCAATAAAAGTTTACGGAATTTTATAGCTCACAGACGACACGGACCTCGGTGTAGTTTAACAAGATCACCAATTCTTCGAGCTGCTTCGGTTTCACTACGACGTCTCGTAGTTTATTGTAGTCTACAGCTGTACCTTCCAGTAAATACCTTAGTAATACCTTCATATAATTCAAGTGCTTTAAGCTAATCGTCTTCATCTGATCATTGCGTATATTCGCTAATACAATTTCGAAATCGACGATTTCTTGGATCTCTTCCTCATTGATTTCTTCGCCAAGGACAAGATCCAAGGTGCGTGCAATCCATTTATGGTATACCTGTAATTCTTTCTTGTACTTCTTGGAATCGGCTAAGAACAACTCCGGAAAAACGAAATCTCCGGAATCTACCTAAAGCAAAAACATCCGGTTGAAATATTTGAAAAGTTTATATTATACATAAATGATAATAAATTCCATTGCAGCAATAAGAATAATTATATTATCTATATCTTATTTCTTTATATTCAGTTTTTATTTTTCTTGTGGTTATTGTTGCAATAAATATTATAATAAATTCGATTAAAATTTCTATTATATAAAATAATAAGTGATTTGGCATGCATTTTTTAAATATATACACTGTACAATTTTTATTATTATCGTTGATTAAAAAACAGTGTTATAACTACACGTTATAAAAGTACGAGAATTTTATTATTCTTAAAAGTAACTTTAACTACTATATTAGGAAAAGTCTGTTACTGATATAGATGGGAACAGTATATATTTGAATATAATAGCGAAAAAAAGAGCATCTGTTACAAACAGAAAAAAAACACATGTTCTGTTTTTCTTTCTTCTGTGTTGTCTGGTAACCAATTCAAAGCACATTAATAATAATAACAAATATAATTTATTATATATATATATTTATGAGTCGTTTATTTTGAAAGTGGGGCAAGTCTAATTTTCGAAGAAAAAAATAAATAATGATAATTGTATATAAAACTTAATATGATCTATAAATAATTTATTGCTAAAAAATCAGATTTCCTATTATTTGGGAGATGGAAGTTTTGGTTATTAAAGAATTGTAAATATGTTTATTTTGAAAGTGGTGCAAGTCCATTTTAGGTTGATATTATTTTTAACCAACTGTATTATATGTATTGAATCAGGGCAATAAACATGATTTTCTATTCAACCTAATCTTTGATGGATTTGGTTTTAAAAAGAATGAAAAATAGCGATGGAGAAACCGTGAATGTATTCAGATTTACAAAAGATGCATCTTACAAAACATTTTGAAAACGACACGCTGAATTTAAAATTAACGATTTATCACAACAACGAGGAATAACTTTTTTAATATAAGATAATTATTAAAAAAGATTTTGTTTGACAAAGTAGAACTATTAAATTTGATGGATGGATTAACATGATGGATTTATTACCTCCTGTTCATCATGAATATTTAAAAATGTTAAAACCTAAGTAAAATTTAATATTTATACAATTTTATTGTAAAACTTAATAAATATTTAAAAACTGTTTTCTTTGTTTTAATTCACTTATCAAATGAATAGATATTTATATAAAATTTAATAGTATTTGGTTTTATTATTACAAAAAAACGCAGATACGTCAAAAATATTATGCTTTTAATTAATGTAGATTACAACAATTCATTAATTTTGAAAATAAGGCCTAAATGGTCTAGGTATAATAAACCTTGATTTATTTTAGAAACATTATAAGATAATAAAATTACATTATCTCATACCGCAACAAAAATGTCTAGTGCTTACCAATATTTTAAAATTAATAAATAAATATACAATAACAAAAAAATACCTGCCCTATATTCAAAATAAACGGGTTATATGAAGTTTATTTTGGGTGTAGTTATTATCCTATTTTTTTTTAAAATTTATATGTTACAAGAAATCAAAACAATAGTTACAAATGTTTTCAAAACAACATACTTTTTCGGAATATATCTATGATCAATAATCATAATAAAATAACAACTATCACAAACAGTTATTGACCACATGCTTTGCTTGGATATGAAGAACTCTATTAAATTATGGAATATACTTAGCATTATTTCTGTTTTTTTTATCACATTAATTTTTTACTACAATATAGCAGGATACCAAAGCAATCAATATTATGCAAAGTAATATTTTAAGCGTAAAAAGTAACCCGATACATACGTATAGTATATGTCTTGAATGATTGGAGTAATCAACATCGATGGTCAGCTTAATGATTGGATGAATGCCAAGCAAACGAGTGGTCTCGGCAATTTTGAAAAATATTTCGGGATGTGGATCGTTCCAGCCTCCCAGTTTCCTCGCAAAAACTCTGAATTGTTCGATGTAATTGGTATCGTCGTCAATACAACCTGCATAAAATGTCTTTCCTTCACTGCTAAACTCATCATCGACAAGAATACTCTGTATTTTGTCGTTGATCTCATAAGCAGTAGCCACGAACTGACTCCAGACCGGCTCCGATTTAGGCCTTTTATGCTGCAACTCCCAATTGTCGCATACGTCCTGGTAATAATTATGACAGGGTCGTCGCAGGTCGGTCAAACCTTAAACGAGCATATCAATTGGTAATATTAGCCTATTGGTAAATAAACTCACCTTTATGATATAGGAAGAAGGGAAGAGAACTCGCGCCGTGGATTAGCGCGAGAAACAAGAATTCAAATAGTTTCATAATTACACTGCCTTTATTTGCATTATACTCTTTTTAAATAACTATATCGTACGTAATGTTGTTGAACTCGGAACTCTCTATTTTTTTTAATGAGTATGTTAGTAGTTCTAAATCGTTTATCGCAAACAGGAAACAATGATAAAATAATATTGTAGCAATGTGGATAAATCTATCGAAACTTATCACTCTCAGAGCGTTTCGCCTTAAAAATATGATAGTATAAAAACAAACTATTGCCACCTGCTCTTTTTGCGTGTAGCGGAGGCTGGAGCCGATTGCGGTGGTGGAGCATCTGAACTTGATGTAAACTATAAGGGTGTAATGTAATTTAGCGTTATTATTTGTAACATATTTGATGAAATCAATGCAATTTACCTGTTTCATGTACTGCATTTTAAAAGCGGACTTCATGGCTGAAAGCCGATCGGTCGCAGGGCCCTTGGGTTGCTCCGATTCTGCTTTACTAACACCGCTGCCGCTGCTACTTGGTGGAGGTGGAGCATATTTTTTACCAACTTTCTCTACAAATCCTAAACCTACTCCTCCAACGTTGGGACCCTCCTTCTTCTTGTATCTGGATTTCTTGAACCAACTGCTCTGCATTGCAAGATCGAATAGCTCCTGCGAGACTTCCTGGTTGGCGGCTTCTAAATTTCTCACAATATGGCCGGCAAATTCCTTGTCCTTATCAGTTATCAGAGTAATCGCGGTACCCTGGGTACCGGCTCTGCCAGTTCTACCTACACGATGCGTGTGTGTATCTATATCACGAGCTGGGTCGAAATTTACCACTGTCCGAATATGCGGAATATCCAAACCTCTGGCAGCCACATCGGTGGCGACCAAAAGGGAGCATTCATTTTTCTTAAAGGAAATAATCACCTTGTTTCTTTCGGCCTGTTCCATATCACCGTGTAACAACAAACACTCGAACTCCTTCACTTTAAGATCTGCAGCCACTTGTTCGGCATCTAGAATCTTAGTAACAAATACTAACACGGATCCATTGGATAGTAACTCGACCATATGCGAGAACAACCAGTTTCGTTTAGCTTGAGGAGTAGCTAGCATAACCACGTGCTGAGTTACATCTTCGTTCGCCTGTCCGGTCAATCCTTGAGAGATTTTCACAGGATCTTGGAGAGCGTCTTTCACCAGCCTTTCGATCTTTTTCTTGAACGTAGCGGAGAAGAGCAGAGTTTGTCGATCTGGTCGAACGTGATTACAGACGGATCGAACCTGTGGTTCGAATCCCAATTCAAACATGCGATCTGCCTCGTCCAGAACCAAAAATGTAACCCTCTGCAAATTAGTAGCACCACCTTTCACGTGGTCAATGATTCGACCGGGCGTTGCTACTACAATTTCTGCGCCTTCCTTTAACGCTTGACTTTGTTCCCATTTTGAACCGCCACCATATGCACAAATCACTCTAAGATCAAAGATCTTAGCGAACTTCTTCGACTCCGTGTAAATTTGCAGTGCCAATTCACGGGTAGGCGCCAAGATGAGAGCGATGGGTCCCTCGCCTGGTTCCACAGGTTTTTGATCGGCCACATGTACCAAGAGAGGCCATAAGAAAGCTGCTGTTTTACCACTACCTAAAATATGTTAATAAGTAAATGCTATTTTGGTAATTAAAAAAGTTAAAAGTTACCTGTTTGAGCTATTCCAAGAACATCCCTACCCAACAGAGCACATGGCACTGCCTGACTCTGAATGGGAGTGGGACTCGTATACTCAGCCTTGATAATACCCTTCAGCAATTTATCATCGAAATTGAAATGTCCAAACGAAGAAACTGGCTTTGGAAGATTATTACCGCTCACCGAAAGATCGTATGTTTTTCTCAATTCAAACACCTAAAAGCAATCAACAATTAATCTTGTATACAATGACTATTTTCATATTATTCTTACTTGCTGCCTAGTTAAGGAAGATATTTCAGGATGTTCATTATAGAAATTACTCCGAAAAGCTTTGTATTCAATGGTGTCATGATCAATTGGAGGTAATGGATCAATTATTTTATTACGATCTGGTGCTATTGGATTTCCATCTTCATCATACTCTACATCTGGATGCAATGGGTCAACTGGAGCCAAACCTGCATTAGGATTTTCCTCCATATATCTAAATAAATCTACATTAACAAAAAAAAATTAAAATTAAAGACCTACAATTACCTGTAGTATGATTCCTCATTGTCTTCTTCCTCCAAATCATTTCGAACTGCTACTTTAGGCTCAGGTTTCTTTTGTTCCTGTTCTTTCTTCACCTGTTAAGTAAACGATGAAAAATGACCTAATTCATATATCCAATACAATCAATTAAGAACCCACATACTTGTTTTTCAATGCCTGCCATAAATGCATCCAAAGGATCATCCTCTTCAACATCATCCCTTTTTGAATTCTTTTCTAATTGTGTAGGGCTACCTGGTGCAGGGATGTATGCTAATGAAGGTGTATTCTCCTCTTCATCATCGTCAAAGTATCTTAAATCATTCAGTAAAGTTAATTTTGTAAAGTCGATCAATTGCATTATACTCACTCATCCTCTGTAACTGCTCTTTTCCTGCTGCCACCCCAAGCAGCAGATAATGCATTCTGGCTGATGGCATTCATAGTCGAGTAACCCTGTTTGCTGACTCCTGTTGATGGTGGAGGAGGCACTGCATTGTGACTCTGTCTAGGCTTGCTGCCCATTTTAAAACCAGAGTAATTGAAATTGCTCATCTTGTTGTGGAAGAAATAAGTCTAGTAGTCAATAATCATGAAATACATTAAATTATTAGATCCAATTAGATCAGTAAATTCTTAATAAATTTCGAACTGTTAAATTTACTTTAATTACTAGAACGGAAACATAGTAACTATTAAAACAATAAAATTTGTTAACCTTTTCATAAAAAAGTCAACAACATTGTGTCACCAAGATTCACATAGAGTTGATAACAAGGATAACATGGTACCGCAACTTTATTTATTTCTGTTCTCAGACCACTACCACCAACGTAACCCTACGTTGCCAACTGTAACATATTTAAGGCATATGTGTGCGAATGTGGTTGCATGGTTGTATAATCAGTTTGCGTATGCTGCTATATATATAGATGATATATTATTCAAAATATAGTTTATAATTAGTTACAGAAACAAATAATAATATTTATTAAAAAAATAAATAACTACAGAAAACTACATTATCATCTAAATTCTTCTCTCCAAAGACAAACTGAAAAAACAAACTGTCCTGAAAAGTTGCTATTCAGTTGTGGAACGCTGGTTGTTAATCAAGGTGGCAACCTAATTCTAGATTGCCAAATTGTAATCAAATTTATTGCATACGATTTGGTGGTCATCTGTGCCATCTGTTTGTGAAAAGCTTAGCTATTACTTAAAAATGTAACTACTGTAGTCTATGTTATTATATGCTTTATAACTTTATTTCAAATAGAATATTGTGGAATTGTACATTCTCATCGTCGTTATTTAACATAATTTCTAAGATGCCCATACATCCCAAATTTTCTGGGACAGACACGAGTTTTCGGTCCCTGTCCAGATTTTTTAAACCTCGTTTTTTGATCCTGAATTTGTTACATTTGTCTCGAAAAACAATAGTATGAGAACGTTAAAATTGAAATGCTTATTATTATTTTGTTTAAAAATAAATTCTGCGTTTTGTCTTATTTATTAAAATATACATTTGTTAAAAATATGTTATTACTTTTTCAGAGTTTCCGCGGAATCAATAGTTTCCCATGCTTTCTAGTCATACATTGTGGGAAACTTTGAGTAACTTATTACTATTATGTTTGTTCGTTATTCGAATTACTTACTCGTTATGAGAGACAGTGCTATTCTCAGGATTTTGAGGTCCTGCACACAAATATTTTTTCTCAAATAAAAAAGTAAATAATCATATATTTAGATTTTAATACAAGAAAGGAATGTTAATAATATTAATACATAGTCACCGTTTATGAAACTATACAAATATTAAGAGTAATATGAAACAAACCCAGTTAATATATTTTCTTGAATTTTAGTGAATTTATCGCATTCTATGGAAAGTAATGTTAGATTGACTATACCATACACATATGTACTTGTACATATTAATTATTTTGTTTTGATTTTAAACAATATTTATTGAACTGGCTTCAATTTATCTTCAATTAAATTCCTTTCATTTTAAGTTTTTTGATCTACCTATAGTTTCTTAAATTGTTTGTATTTTACCACAAATAATTGCCAAATTGTATAATTATGCAATTATATTAGCTTTATATGTATAAACGATTTTATGTTTAGATTTTTGGAAATTTTTGACTGGAAATTTGGAAGCTTCGGGCATTCGATTTACCTGTTATAAAGATGGCACCGATGAGAGATGCTCGTTATTCGAGGTTATACTGTTTGTACTACAATTAAAAGTTTAGTTACCTGGTTTATAAATAAACCCCTCAACAACAGTAGAACAATTGAGATTTATTTTGACACAAAATGTCTTAAACATAAACTATAAATGCGTAAGTACATTTATTTACTAACTTATAATTTTTAATTCAAGTTTTCAGGCTTAATTAAACTTGGTATACTAAATGAAACTTGATATAATACTTAATACTCTAAATTGTAAGCAAGGTATTACATTAATAAATCATGATAATGACTGATAAATATTTAATTTCAACAAATGGTTAAGTCAATTTTGTAAGTTATTTTTTTTTATTGCTAGTTGCGATTCCAGGTGTTCATCAATAACTTTTTTTCAATAACTCTTCATAATTGAAAAGATTGTTCTCATGAAACTGTAGAAACGAAATGGTAGTTTTTCATATGAAAACATGAATTAGAAATACTATTCCAGATATTAAAATGTAATGCAATATCAGAATTATTAACTTGGCGATGTTTCAACAGGCTTGGAACGTGAATCTGTTTCTCTTTAAATATCTTTACTAAGAGAGCAATATGCGGCTCGCGGTTTACCGACGACTGACCTAATCTAATTAACGTAAACTAGATTTATTAAACCCCAAATACCCAAAGCTAATAGCAAAGTGATAAGCAATAATTGAGTCAAGTATTTATTTTTTTATAAATAAAAAAAATCTACAAAAGAAAAATAAATGTATATTTTGTAACTGTAAAAAAATAATTTATTTTAAGCTAGCAATGACTTACAATTTTAAGTAAACTATTTTCATATAGATAGTATTGGTTCAAATTACATTAATATTATATAAAGACAAGTAGAATAAAATATTTGATAAAGTAAAAAGTATTAATAATTTCATTCACAAAACTATTTTAAAGATAGAAATACAACAAATAAAAACTCATTCAAGTGTATACAAAATAGTAATAACCCAAGTGTTTTAATTTATGAATGAAGGAAGAATATAGAGGAATGATATAAACAAGTATGTTTTCGTTTGAACGGTAAATAAAAAATATATAAATAATATAAAAATTATATTTAAAATTATCTCATCTAGTCTATTAGATGTGCGTTAGGAGCGAGTATCCAATAAGAGTGCAATAAATGCGGTACATTTTTTTTCATCTGGTGATGTGTTCTGTTCTCCGCTGGAATGGAGACCACTTGAGCAATAAATTAGGGCGTGTAAAAAATAATAGAGAATGTAGGAGGAAATTGTGTTTTGGTTTTGCCGTTCAGGACCAGACGATGCCTTCGATCCAGTCTAGGTAGCTGTAGACGCGCGTGTACACGCCTGGGTACTTGCTTCCGCATCCTCGGCCATAGGAGGTTATCCCGACGATGCTGTAAATGGAACTCTGGTTCTTGTGAAGTACTTGCAGAGGACCACCGCTATCACCCTGAAACATCAAAGAGTTCGTACGCGGTTAACGAGGTTAAAAAATAAGTGGAAAAGGCGTCCTCAAATAGATCATTAAACTTGTCGAGGACTTAAACCCTCATATTTAAATGCTATTTCAGTTATATTATAAACGTATGTTTAGTGATTAACATTCAAGTTGTTAGGTGCAAAAATTACCTTTGTAACCAACAAAATGTTAAATGTATATGCAATGCAATGGTTCTTTTCAATTAATTTTAAATTTTTTATCTTAAATTGATTATGTTTTGTATATATAAAGCATATTTATTTTAAAATAATGTTTTTTTTTAATAAAGTATATCTAGGTTATCCAGAATATGTAAAAATAGAACCGGTACAAAAAATAAAGATGAAAATAAAACATGTTTTTTGTTTAATTAAATTAAATTCAAGTATAACATCAAATATAAACAGCATGTTCTGATTTTTCACTTTTCTGTATTTTCGTTGTTATTAATTTTCGGGTCACCGTACTCTAGTCATTAAATAAAAACATGTTTCAAATCGAAATTAAATAAAATATTATTTATTATTCACTATTTTTATTGCAACAGTGAAAAAAACAGCTGCATATATACTATATGTTTTTTTGTTTTAAATTAAATATTATTCTGAAATTAACTAGATAATTTTCCTTGTTTCATAGTTATGACATAATAATTATAACAATAGTGATTCCAAGAATATAAATACTAATTGTATCAAGTAATTAAGTAAGTACATTACCGACATTGCATGCATGTAATTATTTATTAATTTAGTAAACTGATATAAAAAAACAACATTTTGAGAATAGTTATATTTTCCATTTTATTATATGTCACTAGGCTTATCCTTTGTTTTTAATTTATGAATGAATTAGCTTCTTTCATTGAATAAACGTTAGATGTAAATATAAACACTGAAAATACAGACATTGCATGGTTGTAATCATAGTAAACTGGTGTCAAAAGACAACAGTTTAAGAATAGTTTCAATTTTATATTCTTTTTTATTATATGTCATTTAAATTATCCTGCGGATTCTGATATTTCCTAAATATATTACGAATTAGTGCTTTTCCGAGTTTATTTTATCCGACACTTTCGAAGAGTTGAACTTTCATATCCTTCAGTGTTTGAATGAGTCATTCAATATAAATCTCATTTTATACATTTATTCATGGTAATGTCTTCTTCTTTATTCATTGCAGTAATTTTGTAGAGTTATATCTTACTGAAATTGAGAATGAAATTGTAGCAACATGGCTCATAATGGAACATGAAAATGATCAGACGGCTGAAAGACTTGAACATTCTTGAAAGAGGACTAACGAGGACATTTGCATAAAAGATCTTTTAAGAAGTGAGAAGTTGTCGGAACAACGATCTTAGTATAGCATACAATTTAAGTAGAGGTCAAAAAGCTTGAGGATAACTAGGATTGTGCTAGTATTCAGTGTCCAAGAATTTGGAAGAACAGAGAAAAGTAATCGACGTTCGACATATTTTTTAAGCACCATCAACGAAAAGAAGATACATAAATGAAGTATTAATAATATTTTGTATTTATTTTTGAACCACCCAAACGAATTAATCAAATTCCCGTATACCTTTGATGTCAATCAAGAACATAACAATCATTTATCTATTTCTTTCATGAAATATAAGGACTATTAATTTGCTTCATTTGTGTCAAATGTTTAATTTTAAGAGAATCAATATTAACAAGGTAAAACCTCGTTCAAATTGATTGGTCTCGGTAGATAAGCTACAGATTTTTCTCAGAAAAAATAAAATATTGGAACAAGCAAATATCGAAAACATATTGTATGCATATTTAAGAATAGTCATAAAAGAACACAACGATATGATAAAGTTATCTTTAAAAAATGTACACTAACTTTTTTATATTAAAATATCCAATATTTTGTAAATACTATTAATACTTGATTCCCGTATTGTTTAAATTTTAAAATGTAATTATGAATATTATATATATTAAGTTGTATTACATTGAATTAAATTACTATGCTTACATTGATTTTCTTGTTACATAATTTTTCATCAAAGTAGGTCTTTTTTTTAAATGATGATAAATAGATTGTTAGTCTACAATTATGAAAATTTAAGAGCTTTGAAGTGCATACTATGTGTGTTTATTTTATGGTTTCTATGATAAATACAGTTTATATTAATAAATACCGAGCATTATTAATAATATCCGCATCTCCTATTATTAAATTATAATAATAAATTGTAATAAAAATATTAATAATGAGTTGTGTACCTTTGTAAATAGAATAGTTGTCTACTATTTATAAAGACATACATATTATATTGGAAACATATTTTCTGTTTCTTGGTTAGCTCTCTTAACTAACATTGTGATGGTGCCTCGTTATTTTATGAACTATTTTGAGTACATATATCTTTTCGGAGATTTCTTCAATAATTTTATTAGTAAATTGAAGGCTATTATCATTTCTATCATATTGTTCTAAAAATTGTGAATATGCTCAGAATAAGCAATTTCTTCGGATCATTTTGTTTTTAAAACGCTCAGTAGAATAAACTTTAATAGGTGGTTTTGATAAACCATTATAAATATTTCAGTGTGATGGTGATATCAATTAGGTATTTGTTATCATGAATTACAATTCTTACTTCTAAATGGCTCATAACAACAAATAGCAACAATCTCAACGAAAAGAGCAGCCCAGACGAGAACAAAAACCTCTACCAGAACAACAATCTCGACGAGAACAGCAGACCTAAAGAGAATAATAGCAAAAAATACAACAACAGAATTACCAACTGAGATGGCCTTCCTATGCGATAACAGATAGAACCCAAGAAGACAATAATAACAGTCATAACACGTTAGAGGTAAAAATAGGAAAATTAAACAACCTGAAGTTCGCGTTCCGACAATCTGGAACGAAAATGGTATATGGGCAAGAAGTATTGAAGATAAAGCACAAACATTTGCCGAACATTTCGAGAAAGTCTTTCAACCAGGTCCAACAGAAAGTATAGTACTATGAAATGAAGAAATATAAATGTATCTGATAACGCCATTCCAGATGTATCTTGTTATTCAACCAATAATGCAAAATGAAATTGCTATACTCATTAACAAAGAAATAAATCCGAAAAATATCTCTGGATTCAATTTAATAAGAGGAAAAATACAAAAGAAGTTCCAAATAAAGTGTTCCTAACAATCATTTTCAATGCAATTTTAAGAAATGAAAATAGCACTAATTATCTAAGAAAGAAGATATAAAATCATATAAACCCATTAGTCCACTTCCTATTATATCAAAGATATTTGAAAAGTTATTAATGAACAAGTCACCAATTTGGATTTCGGAATCAAGACAGTACCATGGAGCAAATTAATAGAATTGCAAATATAATAAGATAGGATCTGGAAGAAAAGCGCTAATGGTCTGGAGAATTATTAGATGTGTTGAAAACGTTTGATCAAGTATGGTACAAAGGATTAAACTATAAATTAAAGACAACCGTACAATTTTTCAAAATAATAAATTCGTATTTGATACGAAGATTATTTCAAGTGAAAATGTTCGATGTAGTAACAGATTTATATCCAATCAAATCAGGTGTACCACAACGAAGCCTTTTAATACCTCTTCTGTATATATTATATACTGCAAAAATGCCTCTAACAGATGAAACAACAAATGCAACATTTGCTGATGATACTGCAATATTATCATCTGATGTAGACCCAGCATGCGCATCACCTGCCAGAAACCCTGTACTTAGTACAAAAATGGCTACATAAATGGAGAATAAAGGTCACTGAATCAAAGTAATTGCATGTTACATTCATCATGAGAAAAAAATACAGAATACCAGTGACTATCAACGGAAAAATAAGATTGATCTGGAAAGATCACATTTAAAAGATGCTATTGGTATATAAGGTAATTTTAAAACCAGTCTGAACTTATGGAATACAGCTGCGGAGAAGGACTAGCAAGTCTAATATTGGTATTATATAAAGATTCCAGTCGAAAAGCCGAAGAAGAATCATAGGTGCTCCATGGTACATTATGTTCTTTAAACGATGCGTATGGGTTTGTATACGTATTTGTACTGAAAATATAATTTGACAATATTTAGGGACAGTTTGCAATTAAAAGGTATAATAATTTGAATTAGAAGCATCCAAATAATTAATATATATATATATATATAAACACAAAATAATAGTATATTAACATAAAAATTTAAAAGTTTTGCATTTTTATTGATTTGTTTGTAAAAATATATATTGTTGCTGTTTGTAAAAGATAAGATCTGAAGTAGAGTTCTTCTAGTACAAAAAATAAAGTTTAAACTTACTTGGCATGCATCTGTAGGTATCTGACGATCCACTGTGAAAGCACAAATATGCGAGCGAACGACACTGGGTGCAAAAGGGACAGAGGTGTGCGTTTTGTTGCATTCAGTCACGGGCACAGTACTCAACGTCGCCTTCTGTAAAATCTGACTACGATTTCCAGCTGTAAATAAAAATTGCATAACATTACATACTATAATAAAATTACATAATTTCAACATACCAGTTGCTTAATTATGTGCATAAATCAATAATGCACATGAAAATGTACATTTGCTGACATTGACATTTATATTTGCAATAAATTAAGATAAACAAATTAAATAATTATTTTTATATGTTTCTACAACTTATATAATCAAATTTACTTTCTATACTAAAATACATAAGGTACTTTTTCAGTCACATAAACTAAAAGTCTAGTACATATACATTTAACAATAATAATGGAACAAAAATATATTATCTGGGTCTTTTTATCATGTAATAAAAATATTTATTATCGTTGAAAATACTTTTTCTGTAAGATTTGAACAAATTTTTAAATAATATGAAAAAGAATAACATCATAAACAGTTACATACCACTTAAGTAATGCTTTTTAATTGAAACGTAGTAAAAAAAGGTTATTATAAATAATTGTGGAAAGAGCTTATCGTGTTTAACTATAGTTTATGTAATTAATTTTGGAAATTTTACGTTTCAAAGAATGCGATTAAGAAAATTGATTTCTGAAAAGTCCGGAGATAAATGTACATACAATCGACTGAAATGCTTCGAATTTTAAAGTATTGTATTTCCTGGAATTCAATTGTGAAAAAATACGAGAAATAGAGAAAATAAATCAATAAAATTTAATAGACCAAGATCTTTTTGAGGAATTCCCTAGAGCCGTTCATTTTTATACTTCTAGTTTGTAAAACTTGTTTATTTATTTCAGCGTGTTACCTTTTTTTTTGTTATAGTTGCTTTGATATAAAATCAATAAGTCTGGAGTGCAAGGTGTGAGCGCAATTTGATTTACACCCGCATCCGCCACTCTTCAACAATCGTTGCTTTTTATTTTTCTACCGTCTTTCAATTTCTCTATTTGTGTTCACATAATTGAAATCCTATCATATTATCTTATTTTGATGAAATCGTCAATTTTGCAGAAATTTACTTTGTTTTGTGAATTGTTGCGCATTGTTTCTAAAATGATTTCGTAAAATGTTTTCATTTATATATGTTATCCGAGATTATTGATTAATATTAATTATCAACTTATTGGACTTATTTGTAGGTAATTCAAATTTTGAATAATTATAATATATGTTTAAATAGAAGAATAGATTGCAATACTTTTAGTTAGATGTTTGTAACAGTTGATTTGTTTAATTAATGATTAATGTTATTGTATGACCTTTTCTCTTGACCTTTTTTTATCAATATATGTGATTGTTATAATAAATATAA
Organism: Nicrophorus orbicollis; assembly: GCA_018845635.1. Classification (NCBI taxonomy): domain Eukaryota; kingdom Metazoa; phylum Arthropoda; class Insecta; order Coleoptera; family Silphidae; genus Nicrophorus; species Nicrophorus orbicollis. The sequence goes on from JAFMTC010000346.1 coordinate 21,124, forward strand.
TTATTATAATATTTATCAAAGCTTTGCAAAACAAATCAGTCTTTCAAAACAATATATATATATATATATATCAGCGTTTCTCAAACTTTTTAAAGTTCTACTAAACATTTTGCATTTAACATCTGTTTTTGACGCTTTGATGACTGGTGACTGTCAATTAAATGTTTAATGCGCTCAAATTTATTATTTAGAGATTGAAAATATTTCCATATATTTATTTTCAATCTACTTTTTTTTTACTATACTTTCTTAGTTAGTCTTCTCGTTGATCAAATTATCTAAGACAATAATTTATTGCAGTTTCATTTATAGCATTTCTCAGATTTATAATTATTTAGTCGGAACTTTTTTTATGAAAACCGCAGTTATAAGTAGATGTTATATTACATTTTTTTTTTACAAAAATTTGGTACTTCTGATTTTTGATATCATTAACCAATTGCTTTAAAACAATAAATTATGCTGGTCTATTTTATAAATTTCCCCAGTTTCGAAGTAATCGATCGAAATTATTCCATGGGAATCCCAGAAAAGCGTACATAATAGAATTTTCTCATTTTTACAAAAAGTATACTTCTGGTATTGATTTCTTCAATCAACTGATGAAAAGCAACATATTATGGATTTATAGATTTTCCCAGTGTTCAAGCAGCCGATCGGAATATCCACGATAATCCCAGAAAATATCATAGTAGTCATAATGGTATGTTGACCACCCTTGGTTCATGGGTCATTTGATAATATATTGGAAACAATATTGTTTTGTAGTCAAGTTTTAGGAATAAATTTCCATACATCTTATTTTTTAATAATTACTTGATAATTTTCTTTACTTATTATACTATATTATATAACAAATCTGCAAGAGAGTATGCGAATAAATCTGACAACAAACATATCTTCGGATAACAAACACTTTACTGACCTATTGACGATTCTTTTGAGATCTTAAGATAATTGTTCGATTAACGAATATTAGAACATTATTATGTTCGGTTATAACAATACATTTTTTAGTACTTGAACCATTACAGTAAATTTTGATCCTATTTCATTAAAGCAATAAACTTATAATTTTAATACTATTAGAAATTGAACGATGTTTTTATAGTTTTGTTACTTTAAATTTTAATTATTTTTAATATTTTAGTCGCAATACATTAGGAATATTAGCCAATTGCATTGACTTACATAAATACAAAAACGAATATTTGTGAATATCGAATAACTGCACTTATATTATATAAGGGATAATTATTGCTAGCATCTAATTATGGAAAATTCGTTAGATCTGCACGTCATATGGTTGTAAACTATGTAACATGTAGACGTTTTCAATTTTGTTTCTGTCAGATTGTGATACTATTTATGTACTCTAAACAATCAATAATAAAACTTTTTAAACACAAAAAAATACTTGAAAATTATTCAAATGTACAACAAGAATGTTACGTTAAATAAATGCGGTACTTATTGCTAATTTATTATACTTGTTTTTGTTACCTATAGTAAATGTTATTATTTTAAATTTCATTCTATCCACTTTAAAAATCACTAAACTAAAATAATCGTTTTTACTATAAAGGTCAAAATCAAAAACGAACAATTTGGCTAGACTTTAAGTCATACATTCGTTTTGTAAAGTCCAATCGAGAATTATTTTAAAATAAAAATTCATACGATAATAATTTTGTAAATGTCAATATCAATGACTATGATGAAATTGATAGCTATGGGTTTTTGAAAAGTGGATTGCAATATTTAAAAGATTGCGAATCTCTGCCCTAAAGTATGTACTTTACTCCCATAATAATCGTAGATTCAGTATTTGTATTTTAGAGGTACTTGTTTCAATACAAGTTACTTTGTAAAATATCATGCTGTAACTTCATACTCTAATGCCAAACTTGGGTATTCAATTCATAATGATTTTTAACAGGACTAAAAGTGGAATTCGTTCGATAAATGTATCATATCAAAAAAGCGATTTTGAATCATAATCATCACTACTATAGTAGTGTGTCTCGGACAAAAATATCCTGATATAGTGTGTTGTGTAAAGTTACCTGTTTCTGTAAGACCCCATCCTGTTATGATGACTGATTTCGGATCATTAGGCTCAAAGTAGAGACACGCAGGATGAACGGTGGCCGAATACTTGACCTGCCTGGAAAGCCGGATCAGCGCGATGTCGTTCACCTTATTCCTATTGCTATACTCCGGATGATAGATGATATCTGCGACGTTAAAGTCCTGTGGCAACACCCCATCCGAATTACCATCAATGTCGATCTTCCCGAGACGTATCCTCTCTGGCAATTTTCTATCAAAATAAAAAAAAAACATCATAAACTTAATTTTACTGCGTAATCACAGGATTCCAATTTCGCGGTTTTCCTTCCGATTTGCCCTCATTCCTCGGAGCCCGATCATCTTGTTTTCTCGTTGTTTTTTTTTGATTGTCTATTCCCAAAATAATCCCGGTGAATCAAAAGGCCGTCAATGTAACAACCGCCTGATCATCAAAGCGGCCGAATTAAATTTTCCGCATTATCCACTCGGCAACTTCAATTGGCAAAATCGTTCCCTCCGAGCGCATAACACTTTTACAATTTTGCTCGCATGCATACGCCGGATAATTGTTTATTGTACGCACACCTTTTACGGGATCAAAACCTTTGTGAATTTATTGACCGCTTTCCGAAACACTCGGCGGAAATGAACTAAAGTTTTTTTATAATTTTATTTTTTTTAATTATTATTTTTTTATTGATTCTTAGATAAACTTGATGCAGGCAAAGAAGTAACGTACAATTTTTGTATGAAAAATCGATAGTGTAACTTACTCATCCCTTCGGACGACACAGTGGGCCGCAGTCAGGATGTAACTGTTGCTAATTAAGGTTCCTCCGCATTCCCAAGACCACTCGACGCCGGCATCATCGCTTTCATACCCGAGGCCCGCCTTTAATCCAATTACGGAAACAATAAGATACATACACAGATAAAGAGGTTATATTAGGTATACACTTCATACAATATAACATAAAGAAGCAATCAAATATGGGACGATCATAAATTTCTAATTGTTTCAGAAGTTTATAATTAAATGTTGAATTCGATATACCAAATCACAATCAAAATAATTAGATTAATGAAATACATAAAGTTGACCCTACTTTTTTGCTATACTCATATTTTATTCAATATACATAAAAAAATACGAATTCATTTACATTCAAAATCCATTTTTACTTATACTATGATTGAAATTGTCAAGTATTTTTTGAAGAGATTTGCAGGTTTTGGGACAGAAAGATCTATAGCCCTTTATAGAAATAGTATTTTTTATTTTGTATTTCTTCTTTTTATTATATTAAATTTATGTTTTGTTATTGTTGTAACAATTAGTTTTATTATTATTATTAGTATTTCATTTAAACGTTTTATGTTGATTCAATAGATTATAACCAACGTGATCGGTGGTCGTGAATTGTTAAAATTTGGCATTAGTAAAATAGGACCAAAACATAATTTTACTAGATCACGATACATTTTTAATTAGAAAAGTTGATAGTCAAAAACGAATAAGTTTATAATGTAAAGCCTTTTTTTTGTTAATTACTTGTAATTATTGTAGCCATAAATATTATTATTATTAATAAAAACAAAAAATATACGAAAATGTGATGAAATAGCTTGCTTTGGGTTTCTGAAAAATTGATGAAAAAAAGTATGTACCAATCAAAGTTTCTTTAAATAACAAAAGGTAACTATATCCTCAAATTCTAAACTTGGATATGGCATTTTATAATACATTAAATTAATGCAGTAGACGCTCAACTAAAAGCTTAACAAAAACTTCTCATAAAGTGAATACATATTTTTCTTTGTTTAAACGAGATTTGTATGGAACGCATTAACGTACGTTGATTTATAAAGGAAATATTGTTTAGTTTAACGAGTATTTTGCATTACAATTAAGATTCTTGAACGAATTATGTTCGTTACTCAAGGTTCCATTATATATTGAATACACTAGGAATATGCTGACGTCCATCACATTTTATGAAAGTCCATCTGTTATCTGTATAGTCTTTGTGGCAATTAAATATTACTATGTATTTGTATGTATATCGTTAAAGTATTTTTAATTTGATAGAATGAATTTATATCAGAAAAACTTTCATTAATTACATTCATATTTTGTGCAAGAACTTGCGTTTAATGATAATTATAAAATAATTAAATATCACTTTAGTAATATTTAAGTTTTGATCAATCTATCAGATCTATATACCAGTTCAGGAATCAATTATAAGTAATATATAATGAATTTCAATATAAACTAAGCATATTTTTAGTGGTTTTGTACAATTGAGAATTGAATGCAATAATGTTCATCAAATAACATTTAATTATTTCTTTAATAAACATATTTGTAATTACTTGTACGTACCTTTTATTGTGAATCATATTTATAACAGTATTTATAATTTATTGTCGTGTAGAATCGACAAACTTAAGAATTATAAACCTCGGTCAATAGCCCGTTAGCCCAATCTGTGGCCAATAGATATGTTTAATCATAATAAGGATTATAGAATTAATTTATAAACCAGCATCCCTCATCCAAACAACCCATTCTATAACTCTCCATAACCAAAATTGATCCTCTTCTCACTTAAATTTATCTTCAAAGATTAAAATTTATCCTCTCTCTCTCTCCAAATTTTGTATCCCTCGATATCAAATAATCCTTTCTAAATATGAGTATCCCTATACCAGGACATATTGTCTTATAATTACGTTTTTTCCCTCTTCTAGAGCATATTTTTTGTTTTGTTTTATTTGCTTGTAATTTCATTAATTTGTGTTTATTATTTAAGTATCATCATTTCTGGGCGGAAAGACCAATGGTCGATAGCCCTTAGGTCAATCCTTAGTTGTATTTATTTAGTATTATATATTTTTATTTAATTATGTTTATTTATTTGATTTTATACACTTGCTGGCTAATAAATTATTAATTTATATATAACTATATTAAGTAAAAAGCAAAAAACTGAAGTTTTTTTAATTAAGTTTATCGGATAGAAATATATGTAAGTCAACATGAATCAATATAGATTGATAGATAAAAATGGACAATTGAAATATAGTTGTAATTATTTATATCATTTTTCAACTGAAACATGTGATTTTCACATAGCATTTTATAATAATTTTATAAAATTTATTTCAAATTGCGTTGGATAAAACTGGGTTATGAAAATAGGGAAAATCCGCTAAAATACGCGGGATGCGACAACCTCAAATATAGTAGTATTCAACCATTCCCATATATGAAAGCAATAAAACGTTTTTTTTTCAGTTATGGAATTTACCATGTGCGGGAATTCGCCGAGCTTGGCGTCCGTTCCACCCAAAATTTGAAATTCCACATCCGGTGTCAACTCGTTCGAGTACTCTTCGCAAGCTGAAAGAAAAACGGAAGATGATGCATTAGTATACATAGGTATTGGAAGCTCTTGCGATATGCTTGCCTTGGATGCTTCTCCTTATCCCTTGTGATCTTTCGTCCGTCTTCGACGTGGTTGGCAGTGTCGGCGTTTCTTCCTCCGGACAGCAGACCACCTCATGGAGATCCTGGAAGCCGCAACGTTCCAGCTTATGCTGCCTCGTTTTTCTGATCTGCTCCAATGCCCGAGGACAGTCACGTACGAGACGACACACTCCCGAAGAACTTCTCGGACAGGCCGAACCCACTGCAACAGGATTAACAGCTTATTCAAGATTGGATGGACTTTGTATCCCCCAGTCGATTAATTAACATTCGGCAGAATCTTGTTGACTGACACCAATTCCAAGTTATCAAATGCGAGAGATAATGGTGATCCGCTCCAGTCCATTAAGCGCGACTCGCGATAGCCGACATCGGAACTGTCAATAAAAAGAATATATAGACTGAAACAAATAAACTCCGATCCGCACAGTACTATTTTTGATTCTGCATTCATTTTTTTTGTATATTTCGCTTTCGTGAACCGTTTTTCGTCCTCGTTAATTCCTGCACGTGACTGTCTTAACCGTCACGTTCTGCACTGCGCTCCAGAGAGGAGGACTAATTTACATCTACCTCGTACTTCCTTAATCACTCGATCTTCCCCGGCTGTACAAAGAAATACAATGTAAGAAAGGCGAATAAAACTAAAGACAAAAAAAAAACAAGAAGGAATCGTGCTCGTTAATACTTATTCGTCATTCGATACTCCATTGTTTTCGGATGTGCGAACCTTAACCGGAGTAGAATTTCGTAATGACATTTAAATAAGTAAAAATATATAAAATATTTACTCTTTGCAACATGAAATCATTTGCTTAATGAATGATGAAAAAAAAAACATTTGTTGATCTCATCCGTCAAGAACAAGAAAAACACGTTTCAACAATTAAAGATTAATGCGCATCAATGACGATTTACTTATTTTTACAAATTTTAGATGCAATTTATCTGCAATTATTAAGATTTGCTAATTTTTGTATAGTTTATTATACAATAGCATTGCTTGCCGTATTTATCTACTTGAAATGAGTCATTTCATGGTCACGGGCGACTATACAACATGATTGAAATCTTATGGAACGGGGATTTTTTCGATAATGAGCGAAATGAAAAACAAATAGATGTTAATGTTATACAGTTAGAGACGATAGTTTAGTAAATTAGTTATTCTATCCGGAAGGTAATTTCAAAAATGAATAATGAGATTATAAACAATCAAACTTTGATAAAAAATATATCTATTAATCTTTTGTTTAGCAATTACCTTCATTTGTAATTTAATTTAAATGGAAATATCTTTATTATTTACAAATTTGCCCAAAGAAATATTCTTTCTGACAATTGGAATTTCATATTTTTAAGCATTTATTTACATTTATTACTTAGTATATTAAAAAAATATAGTAGACTTCATTCTTCATTACAAAACGTTATCTATAGGCCAAATACGTTTATTAAAACAATGAGTAATTAAACAAATTAATGTAAAAAATGTTTTCAATAAATGTAATAATTTATTGCACATATGCAAACACTAATTTTGATTTCAAGCATTTTACATAAATCAGAAACTGTAAGATTAGATAACGTAAAGCAGTCGTCTATTATACAGATATTTCAATAAGAATAAAGCTTAGCTCATCAGTTCTTAGTTCATTATTTCAATAACTTCTCTAATGCGAATTAACAAAACCATTTATTTCATTGAGATCAAGTTCTGAGTAAATATAGTAGCAATATTTCGCATATTAAGATGGGTTTCAGTTTGAAATTTTCAAACCAAACTAATTTAATTAAATTTTTGTTATTATATTATTATTTTTTATCTTGTAATTTATTGTTGCAATAAATATTAGTATTTTTAATAATAAATAATAATTTAACAGAAATATTTTCTTTTCTCTGTATTTCCATTATTTTCTTATAAATAATAACATTTATTGAAACAACATATAAAATTATTAATAAATATTCATCTATACCTAATTTTTTTTTAATATACATTGAGACACCTTTTCTATGAATTATTGTCTTTCCTCGGTTAGAACGGTTTCGAACAGTCCGGAAAAGTCCGAAGTATTGTTGTTGTTAAAATAAAATGATTTCAATGTGGTTTTTAACAAAATCTATTGTGGCTTTTCCATTTCATGTGGACTGTATTTGTTTGATTTTTGAATGAGTAACTAATCTAAGAAATATAGTAAAAATTAGGTTTTTCCAATATCGTTTGATGACCCTGTTAGAATTTAATAACTCAAAGTATCAGCAACAATTTTATAAACGAATATGACTAGTTCTTGTTATGAATCATTAATGATAGTTTATGATTAAAAACTACATTTAGATGAAATTAACATTAAAAATTTAAGATGAAGACAAAGAGATGTCCTAGCCGATTATAAAATGGAAATATCGAGACGTTTTCAAGTGTAAAACAAACAATTATTTTTGTAGTAAAGAAGCACATTCATTTTAGAAGTATGTAAAATAACGTTTGTTATGTTTAATAACCTGTTCCATCAATATACTGAAACAGGACTAATCGAGGTACAAATAATAAACCGCAAAAAGACACTTGACTTATAAAAGGAAAAACGAAACTAAAATTGATTATAAATCTACTTTTTAAATATTTATTTTACTGAATTATTTTTTAAAATTTTTTAAACCAGAATCAGAACTACTCGAAGCCAGATTATTTCCTGGAATTATGTTGTATTCCAAATATTTTTTGTTTAAATAAAACTATATAATTACTGTAAAACTGTAATAAAATTGGAATTCAAATCTTCTGTATTGATTTTAATTGAATTTGTGATTTTAAAGTAACATTTATGAATTATTCATATTTTAGCCACAAAAAGTTTGTTTATACTGTTGTTTTCAAAGGTAAAGTGTAAACTAATTTCTCATTCATATACTTAATGAGATGTTCTTAATTTTAAGCCTAGATTGAGATTTAAATGCATCAGTGGGCAATGAAAACAATAAATTTGTCTAGTCCGTAATCACGTGTTGCGATAAGGATTTGAATTGCAATCAATTACAAAAGGTCCATTGAGTTGAGTTTCGCTATTAACCTGGATTCGATCAACTCGCAGATACGAAATCTGTCCCAGAGGCAAATGACAGGTGTCCTGGAAAACAAAGGGAAACGCACCGATTGACCTGTTATCGCCGAGCAAATGGGACGGAGGATCCGAAGTAGCAACACACGATTACCGAACTGAGTGCATGCATTACAAAAGGTAAGCATAATTGTGGAGATTAATGGGACCGACGGCCTTGGAAATAGCGCGCTGCTACGTATTTTTTATTGTTATTTTTTTTGGTTTCAGTACGTGCGGCTTCTTCGAAACAATAGTGTTAACGAAAAGGAGCACCTTTGGTTGCAAACGCGAAGACACGATTTGGGGAATAACAGGGTTTTTGTAATGAAATATTTTGAATAGATGTTAATTGGGTTTTCCGGCACTCAATGACGTTCGATTGATAAAGAACTTATCGCAGGCCAAGGCAATCCATCTCCTCCTATAGGAGATGCACCTAAACATATTCCGACATGCTAATTGATCGAAATTCTTAAGCCATATCTGGAATTTCATCACTGTTACATTGTCCTTGTATCATTATTTGCAAACATATTTTAAGTAATTGAATAACAATTGTTGAAATTGCTATCCAAGTAAAATAAATTGTTAATTTTGAGCATAATGTAGATGCATTCTTAAAGAAATTGTATGCTGATTAAGTAATTATTAAATTAATCTGAAAATGTTTGATGCAATCAGAAAATTATAATGAACTAAATGTATTTATAGCGAACAGTTTTTTTCTTCTCTTTATATTTTGGTTTGGTCTTTCTCCTCGTGATCTTGAAAGGTTCGACCGTGAACTTAGCATAAAGTCATCGCACAAAGAAAGTATCTTATTATTGTGACTTACCGTCCATGGTGTAAGTTCCTGCCGCAAGAAGTAAAAAGCCTAGGACTATGAGCGAGTTGCGGCCCGAGCGCTGCATGGTGATGTTTGTTGTTGATTCTATCGTTCGTGTTTTTGTTAACTAGAGGCACCTAGAGTTCAACACCTTCGCGGGAGGAGATGATAGTTCGAACAAACAGAAACCGTTGATGGATAATACGAATTCGCATTCACGGTCACTCGGCGACTGAACCAAAGTCGAGTCTCGACCTGGCCTGCTGCCTTCGGTCCGGCCGGTTTTTCGAATAATCTCCTTCCTTCTTCCATTTTGTGTATCCTTCTTTCAACAGCGCCGACTGATTCCGACTAAATCACTATCACTGTTTCTTCAACATTTCGAAATGACGAACAATTCGTCAGAGATAAGCTTCCACGGATTTTCACTTAGTCCGTAAAACAATGCTTATATATCATGTCATCAATATTTTCTCAGTAATTATATATTTCAGTATATTTCATATAAATTTGCTACATGATTTACAAATAATTGTAATATTTTTTTAATTCTTGAATTACAATAATATTTTTCAGTGTTTTGTACACAGTTTTAGTGTTTATTTTAATTTACTTTACCAACCAACAAATAATTCTGACATAGTGCTTAAATGATTTTCATAATTTTTTCCATATATAATCCAAATATTTTTAACATCTTCTTAATAAAGCTCACAGAAAGTTATAAATACTTTACTTTCACGTTTTATTTTGTGTTAAATGTATTTAATAAGGACATAATATATACATTTTCGTAATAATAATACTATTTTTTATATAAATGTTAACAATATTCTTAGTACTTGATTTATAACAATAATTTTGTTTAATATATTTTTTTTATAATTATATGATTTACAAATTTTATTTCTAGTTATAATATTTTTTAATAATATAGTCACAATATTTTCAGTGTATTTTCAATATATCTACATAATGAAGATCAACATTGACAAAATTTGCAAAATCTTCTACAATTTTTCTTCTAATAAATAAATTTAATCAGCATATGATTTTCAAATTTTACATATAATTTTAATCATTTATTTTATTACTGTTTATTAAAATGTTCGAAAATGAAAACATTTTCATTCGTTTTATAAATAAATTGAAAATAATAGTTAAAAATGTGTAATTTTTTTACGTGTAAATCACGTTTACGGCGACTCATAGCCGAATGGTTTGAGTCGTCGTCCGCAAAATTTGGGGTCCCGGGTTCAAACCCTGGTACTTCCAAATATTTGCAGCCAACAAAATGAATTAGTTTTCAATGGGCAACGATTCCGAACAAGTGTCTGCAACGACGTGGTGATTTGCTGAATGTCCGATTTGGATAGATTTGCAAATATCGTTGCAAAAAGACCAAAAAAAAAATCACGTTTACTTTATTTAATGAATAATTACGAAAAAACTTATTTCTAGACGATAACCAACATCAGCTGTTATCTTCAAATTTTCAATTCAATTGCAATCAATAATACCGTAATCAAAGTTTTACTTATTTAGTTCTTTATAATTATCTCCAGTAAGTAAATATTGTTTTCTTTGTAGCCTTTATTCATTAATTTCTAACAGACTCATACAGGCAATAATTACTTAATTTTGACTATTAGAAAAATAATAAAAATGATAAGGTAGTTGTAATATTACATTTTGATATTTTTCCTCGTCTGTTTGTATCTATTGTAATAAATGTTATAATTATTAATTGTATAGTGCTCATTTAATATATACTAATATATATTTAACATCTTGAAAAATCTAATTTCGACTGTAAAATAGGGCATCAGTTAAACACAAATGCGTTTTTATTATTTTTACTCAACAGATGAATACTAACATCTGCTTTCCTTAAGTATTTTAACAAAATAACATATGAATAATAATATAATTTATTGGCCAGTTTTAAAAACAAAATATGATTCTAAATATAAAATCAAACATAATAATAATAATAAAAAAGAAAAGGCTGACCAAAGGGCTATCGACCATTGGTCTTTCCGCCCATGAATATTATGTACAATATAGAAACTAAATGTAGAAGGAGATAAAAAAATCATTATACAAAAAAAGACAGATAATAGATTCTGGAATAGGGTTTGTCTGGGATACTTACATTTAGGAAAGGTTGATGGATTTTGAAGGATACAAAATTTTGATAGAGAGGATAAATTGGAGTCTTTTGAGATGAATTTAAGAGAAAGGAAGAGGTATCTTCGAGGACTGAAATAATTTTGCTTTTGGAATAGAGGATCCTGTTGAAGATACGAAAGTAGGAACGTTCGAATACGGAGATACTTTTCAGAACAGGGTTCCGGTAGCATCCGATAAATTGTTGTAAATTGTTGATGATAAGTTGATTTTTGTGTTTATATTAATAGTCAAAAAAATATTAATTAAAATTTTCAAAAATAATTGTAATTGAACCATTTTTTATGTAGTTTTGATATAAATTACCTTAATATCATCAAACACTCACTTTAAAATTACAAATATTTTGATACAATTTTAGATCAAATGGAAATGGCACATATCAACCAAACGTATACTTGATTCATTGTAAGAAATATGTATTTATGGCCAGTTTATACTGAAATAACAATAATACATTTAATTATAAAAAGCAGTTTTGTTTATGTACGTATTGAAAGATAATTTTGAATTACAAATTTATGTAAAGTATGACCGAAAGATGAATTTTCAATATAACAATTAATTATATTTATTTCATTATGATTTTATGAAAATATTTAAATATAATTATATATAACTGATTCAATTCCTCGCATAATTTAACACAATAGATAAAAGTAAATTCTTCAAGAACTTATCAAGTTTATTAATTTTAGAAAATACAATCTTCTGGATTTTTGTATTTTTTTTCAATTTGGATTTTGTGTGTTTTCTTAATACATAAAAATCATTTAATATCTAATATCATTTTTTGCGTACAATTCTCATTTTTTGAATGATTCAAAGTTATAAGCTCAAGGTTTCACACAATTTCAAAATCATCGATTTGTTTTATGGAATTTTCATTTCTCCTAGTATTAGATACGCAAAAAAAAGAATAATGATTCATGATTTTTTTGTTTCATACTATTTTGTGCGTAATATTTTACGTAATTTTGTGGTTATTGAAATAAACAATAATATTACAATTAATAGTAAACATTGATAAATGCTTTATAAGACCACATTTAGGTCGTTGTAATTTATTAAATATCGAAATCAATAATAATTCATCGAACAAGATTTGTTTATCCTTCGTTAGATATTCTTATCTCAATTGAATTAGTTGTAAAAATACGTTTATCAGTCAAAGTCAGCAATATTATAAAAAACATAATGTTATAAAGAACAAATAACTTTGTATGATATTCTGCATTTTATGGTTATTACAAATATTTATCAGTGTAAAAATATATCGAATAATTATTTTTATTACAACGAGTAAGAACAAGTAATATCATAGATGTTATGTACTTGATATTAATTTAAAGATATTTCTTTTTAATATGTGAGAGTTTTAAACTGAAACCTGTATATTATTAATGGTTGTATTGCAGGCAGATCCTCAAAGTTGGATTCCATTTGAAGATGACGTAGTATTCATATGGGAAACACTGTTTTAGTATGTATAGCAATCCTACATGCCATACTCGATTGAACAATAACATCCACTACACGATGCATCTGCTCCACGGTATCATGACGTTTACGAAATCCAAATTGGTTTTCTGGTATGAGTCCACTGTTCAGCAGCCAGGGCCGTATCCTTCGGAGCAGGAGTCTTTCAAACAGCTTATACAAGACAGGTAGCAAGCCGTTAGGTCTGTAGGAAGTCGCCACATCAGTTGGTTTTCCAGGCTTGGCGATGAGTATTATTTGGGCCACCTTCCACTAAACTGGAAAAATATCAAGTCTGATTATCACAATGAAGATGAGTATATCCTCCTTCATGCCAATGGTTATGAGCCGGCTCAATACCTCTGCTGTAATTAGGTCATATTCCGGTGATTTTTTCATCTTCAATTTACATATGTTCGGCTCAACCTGCGTGATATTAAAGGGAGCAATGGGAAGTGACATTTGGTGTGGAGTCTCAAAGAATAATCAGACCTTGTTTTTGTTGAAAAACAAACAAACACAGTAACTGTTAATTCGGATCTTTACATGGAGATGTTGCAATCTTTCGTTACACATGAATTGAAAAATTTCCATACTTTCAAGAAATCTGGCTTCAACATCACACTCTGTATAGCAATCAATGTAAGCTATACGAGAATTGTAAGATGATGATGTGTGATCTTAAGATTTGGTAATATTCCCTGGCCTTCTAGATCACCAGATTTACCCGTTTGTGATTTTTTCTTGTGGGGATACCTCAGGAGTAAAGTGTATATAACTTGATCAAGAACTCTGGATGAGTTAAAAAAGCTACGGGAAATTTACTTTTGGGATGAGGTGAAATTACGCACTGTACTAATATAATATAAGTTATTTATAAATAATAAGTCCGTCGGGTAATGATACTTATTCTTACGTTTCTCTTCTTCATATATTTTTCAGGCTAAAGATGGCATCACCTGTATTTTACACAAATTAGCACCAAACAGCCAATTCATAATGAAATTCACAATATCTCAGCTGATATATTGCAGATATATTTTTCCTGTTTTATAACTAACAGTTTCAATTTAAATGGTGTAGAAATGGGACTAGAGTATGGTGAAGCATTGAAATTAAGTTTTTATAAAACACTGTTATTTGATTAAAATTAAGTAAGCGCAATATAGAAGAGATTAATTGTATAAACTTAAAAATTATGTGAAAAATATTTATATAATTAAGATTTTCATTAATTTATTTATAGGAAACATCTATTGATATATCATCCATATTTTCATTAAGTTATTTATAGGAAACATCCTATATCATCCTTTACCTGCATATATATATCAAATGTAATGCAACAACCATATTGCATTGTCATTGCTGCAAAGAGCTATAGACCCTAAATCTTTCTCCCCAAAAATGTAGTTAATTATAAAATCATAAGTGAGACTGCATTATGTGAGTTATTACTATTATACTTATGTTTAATTTAACCATAGATATTGAACACAAACTTCCTATGGTAGATTTAATTAATACAATATTCTTAGAAAGTACCAGAATAGCATATATTTTTGTTATGCAATACATTATTTCTTATTTTGCTTAAAAGGAATATTGGTCTTAACTAAAGTCAACATCAGAAAGAGCTAACTGAATCCTTTTGTCAAATGATTTGCTATTCTTTTTTGTATTTAAATAGTGACAAATTTTCAAAATTTTTGTGAAAACTTATTTTTTTACATTGTGCATTGCTCAGATAATGACATATTATCTATTGGTAATGTTGTTGTTATTCTGAGATAAACTTGCATTATCAATATGAAAAATTGTTTCTCTAAACGTCACTCGGTTACAATTGAAAACCTCATTCGGTTACAATTGAAATCGTCATTCGGTTACAACTGAAAACGTCATTCGGTTTCAACAGCATAAACATTGCTTTAATTTATGTAAATAGAGATTAAACGTTTGGAAATACCAAATCAAGATAGCATTACGCATTATGATTAGTTTCACACTATTTCCTTTCTTTCCTCGCGTTTGAACAATAATAACACCATTTGGGCTAAAACACCTATGGTTCCTTTCCAGCAATAGCATAATATTTTAATTTTCTTTTCTTTGCATTTTTTAATACAATAGTAATTAGATTATCTTATTTATTTTTGTAATTGTTACAATAATTGTTTTATTAATATTATATATCAATAATAATTACAAAAATAATAATCTTAATGATCTTATGAAGCATTATTAACCATAGTCTTTCTGATTGCATTTCAACATTTTTATTGTGAAAAATTACTGTGATGTTAATATAATTTATATAAATATTGTTTTATTATAAAAAATCTGATAAAACAAAAATTATTCATTCCGCAATCTGTGATCATTTTGAAAAAGATGGAATTTGCAGTTGATATAGAGTGTTATAATACAATTACTACTGATATGAATGAATCCTAATCTCTTCGAAAGTGGTATTATCCCGGAAATGCGAGTTGGAATTCACATCGAAATAAGTCACCGCAAAACAACGATCTTGGTGTAACTATATCCCATGAAGATAATATAATGAAATTTTGGTGAGGTCATTCAATTTACATTTGATAAAAATCGGGAGTGACGTGTTAGTACATTTTAAAATGATAATAATATTTTCAAAAGAATTATTTTATCTTATATAACTGTTGACGCCGACTCATAGCCGAATGGTTTGAGTCGTCGTCATCCGCAAAATCTGGGGTCCCGAGTTCAAACCCTGGTACTTCCAAATATTTGCAGCCATCAAAATGAATTAGTTGTCAATGGGCAACGGTTCCGAACAAGTCTCTGCATCGACGTGGTGATTTGCTGAATCTCCGAGTTGGATAGATTGCAAGTATCGTTGCAAAAAGACCAAAAAAAAATTGTTATTATGCATGAGTTAATATACATTTTAATTTCAGGTTCAACTATTTTATGATCTCATTAGTATTATTTCCATGTCACGTTTACGTTGCGTAGACAAACTTGTCCTCCTGTAACTCTGAATGGCTGTGCCCTGCCACAAGCAGACGATGCCAAATACCTTGGGATCCATCTCGACAGACGTCTCACTTGGAAGAAGCACATTCGAACAAAGAGGAAGCAGCTGGACCTGGCAGTAAAAAGGTTGCATTGGTTGATGGGCAGATATTCGTCTACCTCTGTTGACAATAAACTGCTTATTTATAAAGTCGTCATAAAACCCATATGGACCTATGGAATCCAACTTTGGGGATCCGCCTGTAACAGCACTATTGACATAATACAGAGGTTCCAATCGAAAACGCTAAGATCCATAACCAATGCACCATGGTTCTCAACAAATAATTATATCCACCAGTACACGAAGGTTGGAACTGTCAGGGAAGAGATAGAAAAGTTCAGCATTAAGTATCAACATCGGTTGGACGACCATCCAAATCAACTCGCTGCCGATCTTGCAAATACAGCTTCCCACAGACGAAGATTAAAGCGATTTAAGCCACAGGATCTTCCTGGTCGCTTTGGTAATGTGTAAATAGATATATACGTGTGCATACGATAATTCTTTTTGTTATTTTTTTACAATAATTTTCATGTTAATTATTAGTGGAGTTTGATCGTTGGGTCAATATCCAATATTTGTATTTTTGTTTATTTTCTTAATGTTATAACTGGAGCTTATTATCTATTTTTCATCATATTCTGTAGATAGATTGCTTATAAATAAATTAAAACAAAAAAAAATTAGTATTATTAGGAAATGCACCGGCATATTATTTAAATTTGTTTTTTTTCCAGATCGTCATAGTTTAACGGTATTGCATTTTAAGAGCCAGGGGATGTTCTGAGATCAGAGTTCCTGCTCTCACTCTTTAAAAGCAAATATACATTTTAATTACAGGTTGAACATAGAAATTCAATACCCAGATAATCTAATACATAATACTCGTAACGAACTACTTTATATTAGTAGACATTTAGCGGTATTGTATTTTAAAAGGCTTGGAGGATGTTCTGTGTTCAGATTTCCTAGACTATAACACATAACAAATGTAACACACTATGGTTGAACATAGAAATACAACACCCAGATAATTTAATACATAATACGCTTAACGAACTACTTTATATTAGTAGACATTTACCGGTATTGTATTTTAAAAGGCTTGGAGGATGTTCTGTGTTCAGATTTCCTAGACCATAACACATAACAGATGTAAACACACTATGGTAGATGTTTACTTTATATTTCTCAGGTAGAAACCTTACTAATATTTTTATTGTTCCTATTGATGATGTTTTTACTTTTAATTGTGATAATGTTTGTCCCAGCTCAGTTTTTTATTTATGGCATTCCTAAATATTTTTCCACTAGTTCCTCTCTAACGCCATTTACCTTTATGTCCAGAGATAGTTTTTGTGTATTTTTTTGTTGAATTACTATATGGTGTGTTTTAGAATTATGTATTGTTAATAAGTTTTCGTCGTACCATTCCTGTAGTTTGACTAAGTCCTCGTTTATGTTGTTTTGTAGGTCTTCCTCTAATTTATGTCCGTACAATATGCATGTATCGTCTGCATACATGTATAGTTTGCCATTAAGTTTTATTTCGGATATATCATTCGTGTAAATATTATATAACATTGGGGCCAACACACCCCCTTTCGGTACCTCGAAATCATAGTACATAGTACAAGTACGACTCAAACAGTTGCTCCACACTGCTAGACACTCCCAATTTATTCATTTTTTCAGTAGTCTATGCCTTGGTACTGTGTCGAAAGCTTTTGATAGATCTATAAATACCACAGCCGCATTCATATGACCATCCAATATTCTGTTGAGCTCAGTGGTCATGCCTACCAGCACCGCCATGGTACTCGAGACCTGAACCCGTATTGTTCTTTATTGATTATTTAGTTGTCCTGGATGTGTAAAAGAAGTCTTGTGTTTAATACGGTATCCAGATTTTTAGCAAAAACTGATGCTACCGTTATTGGTCTATAGTTCTCTGCTTATTTTAGATGTTATAATTTTTAAAATTGTATTTTAACAATATAATGTTATTTCTGCAAAGGGCTTTAGACTGCTTTCTGCTTTTATTGTTCTTTTTTTATTTCATAGTTTATTGTTTGCACTAAATTTTATTGTTATTATCTATTACATGTAAACACAAATAAATACCAATATGTAATTTTATCTGAATGAAACAAAAGCATTGCGAATCCCATAAATGATATTCTAATTAATTATGTAAATGTATTATATGGCTGTAATATCTATTGTTATTATTGTAAATACAAAATATTATCTTGTCCATTTTAGCTATGGTATGGCAAAACATGAAAATGGAACTTTTAAATTCATATACACTTTGTTCTCTTTTTATGCGGTAGATACGTTCCACAAGAAAACGCATAAAATAAATCGCACAAAAAAGGGCTAGACACACATATAAAAATAAGGGATAGATTCCATATTTTTTTATACCGAAAATCGCATAAAAAAGGTTTATTTAGTTAGTCTTACTATATTATTTCTGAAATGTTTATTCATAATTAAAAAAAAATGTTAACAATCATAGATAAGTTTATTAAATTTCAGAAAAATATAATCTTAACATATTCCTTCTAAATTTATATGGAAAAATTTTACAAAAAAAATACAGAAAATGTTTATGAAAGTTAATCTTTCTTCACATTTGCTATATGAAAGTGTTCGGCATAATTTGCGAACTGATTCGAAATCACTTTCATCACTAGAAGAGATAGTCAGCATATCAGATCTATGTCCTGATGATAATGATTCTTCACAAGTAAAATTAGTCTCAACTTCGAATGTAGATTTTTTCCCTTTGACAATATAATCAGTGATTAAACTTTGCGATGGCTTTGCTATTTTTTGGTATAATTCCTGATATCTAGAAATGCAATTCTGAAGCTCGCTTGAAACTTGAATGCTCGTTCACAATTATCATCTTTTTCGATGGAATGGTTTGCCAATTTACTGGAAAGTTGAAGACCTTCTCGAATTACACTTGCAGTAAGTGTGATTGGAGTTTCATCTTCTTCCAATTCATTTTCGTTTTCTTGTTCTTCAACGGTATCAAGAGTTATACCAATGACATCATTGTCATTCATGACATTATCCTCAAGTAATTCGTCTAAATCGTTTTGGGTATCTGTTTCAAAACATTCCCCACCAATTTCATGTGTTAAAGAAATTATTTCAGCAAAAACTGACGACGTTTGGTTAGTTTCTTTGAATTTTAACGTGCTCAAAATGACCTAAAATAGTTATTTAAAAAAAATGCTTCTTGAAATAAAAACCGAGTATATATATATATATAAAAGTAAATTAATGGAAGTGCCTGAAATTTAATTTTAATTCATCTTTTATATATTTTTGATGATATGTTTCGGAAAAGTTCTATATGTCTTATGTAGAAATAATTGTATTATAATGATAAATAAAATGCATAGATTGACAATGCAGTTAAACAACATATAATATTGAGTGTAGTTTTATGCCCTAAGAATTGTTCAATAATTACTTTGACTATGTTATTACTAAATAATGATATATTCAATTAATATTTATTCTTTCATTGGAAAGACTAGAGACCGTAATCTTTTCCATGTATGCATGTAAAAATAAAAATAGGGAATCAACTAACCGGCAATAATAGAAAAAATATATTGTTTATAAATTGCTATTTTTGTGATGCACGACATTGTTACATGAGCCTAACATTGCAAACATGTGTATATGGACAGATTGAAAAAACTTTTGTATACCTTATCTAGATGATATTAAACTGTTGAAATCGCTTTTCTTGAAGTAAATGATGGTTGAAATGAAGTGACTTCATACGCAGATTTGATAACCATAAAACAAGTATAGCTTTAGACGAATTATCAAATTAAATAATTATAATAATATATTTATCCTTTTCCTTTCGTTTAAACAAATCAATGTTTTTATTATGTCTCTGATAGAGTCTAAATCTACCATCTAAATGACATAACCAAATTTTCATTTTTGGCATGGAGATAATTCTTTATTTATTCATTTAAATATACACATTTTGTAGAGTTTTATCTTTACAGTGCTAATTTTCTTGGGACTTGTACACTTGAAAGAAATATAGAAAATGTAGAATCCTAATTTAATGTAACAATTACATTACATTGCTTGTGCTTCCAACAAACTGATGGCCTAAAAGACACTTGAAACGTAGTCTTAAAATTATCTGGGAAATTTAAACTTATTCCTCATTTCTCACGAAAAAGAAAGTATTTGAATAGATATCTTTTTTATTTAAAAAATATTAATAAAATAAATAATATAAATTAAACTAACTTTATTTATACATTGGTCAATTTGCGTACATCGATGCAATAATATATTTACAAAATCTTTTATAAATAAAACCGCAATATATATTTATATAGTGGAATAATGATACTCGAAACCGTTTATTGAAAATGAAGAAACGAGAGATCTATAAATCTAAACTGCAACTACATAAATAATCCATTGCTTCACTTAACAATGATTTGGATTGATCCAGTAGCTCCTCGCTTTTGGTAACGAAGTCTGCGAATACATTTTCTGTAACAGCCATCTGATTAAAATAAACTTTTATGTCTGTTATATAATTAGTATAATTTATAAATTCATCAAAATTGTCTAGAAGTTCCTCAATCTCCGTCAAAATGAAATCCAAAGTTCCTGTCCATACCTCTAATGTATTGTAATATTCGGTATCCGCAATTGATTCATCCTGCATCTGTTCGTCGATCACCAAAAGACACTCCATGAAACTGCATCTTGATTCTTCAAGATGTACCACAATGTTTTCCCAGACTTCCACTTCACTACATTTTGCCTGCATAAACCACGCAGCTATATGCGGTATGTTGATACTGCAGAATTTGTATCCAGAGTACTTCATTATTTCTTCCAACTGATCTACTTTTTTTTGCGCATCATTGAGAATTTTCGTCTGTTCTAAATGAATTAATATATTTTGTTTGATGCTGTCACATTTTATGTTTACTACATCAAACGTGGATTCAACGCACTGGTACAAAGCTACTACTTTTGCCATCTTCGTAAAATTCAAGTTGGGTCTCAATATTACACTTTGTAATAATGACAAATGTTAGTCACAAGGCCTTCTTATATATGAAGAAATACCAGATTAAATATCCCTTCCATAATATTATTAGAATATACCTGCATATATTTTAAAATTTAATTATTTTCTTACGACCTGTAACTTACACAAAAGAACTACTTTATTTTCCTTTTAAAAATTTTAAAGATGTATTTCCTAATTTTATTTTAATGATTTGAATAACGACTTCATTTCATTTAAAGACTATTATTATTATTGTCGGACATAAAGACCTATGGTCAAAAGGCCTTTTGCAACAATAGCTTTTTTGTATTTTTCTTTTCTTTGCATTTCTTTATTACTATTGTATTGAATTTATATATATATTTTGTAGTTGTTATTGCAATAGATGTTAATGTTATCAATGATGGTATTTTTTGATAGCACTGAAGAATATAATAAACAATTTAAAAATTTTCCTTATTAAAGAAAACATAATGGCTAACACCGGGTCCTACATGCATGTTTAAGCAGTTTTATATTTTAGCAAAATTATTAATTAGCAATCAAATTGGGAATATAGAAACAGAGGGTGGACCAGAAGAAATAGAATTCAAGTACAGTCAACCCTCTTATGACGCGGTACTCTTACAACGCGGTTTCCGTTTCACAGCATCCCATAATTCGTGTTGTCCTCTTTTACCTCAAATGGTTCAAGCAATACAAGGTGATTCTACAATTTCACTCCCAGTTACAGAAATAGTAAACATTGCTTCTCCTTTAAGCGATGAATAATTTGCATATGAGATCTATGATGAACTAGTAGAAAGGGGAAGAAACTTTAGATGAGGAAGAACTGATGGAATTAATTGATGCCACCTCAAATGCATCGGTAAACTAAAATAAGGAAAACGAATGGGTGCCAAATCTCGATTTACAAGATGTGAAAAAAAGACTAAATTTGGCTAAAGAATTAGAACTGCATTCCATTCAAACTGATCGTTCAACGGTGCGCAGCGCAAAGTTTAAAAGAGAGTCAAGAGATTGCTTAGCACCCTATAGAGAGGTTTTAGTGGAGTTAGAAAAAAAAACTACAATCGAAAACCAGTGTGAAGATGAACTAAGTGATAAAGACATTTTGCTCATCAGCGAGAATGAGTGTTGAAAGATTACACAATTTTAGAAGTCTCCATTTTTTTTGATTGAAAAACAGTCTTATAGTTCCGT
>JAFMTC010000346.1:43682-81467 GCA_018845635.1 Nicrophorus orbicollis
TCAATAAAAATAATTTATAATTTATCTTGTCTTTTGTATTTATTGGTCTCCATATAACGCGGCACGAATGATGTGATTTGTACTAATTCCGTGTTTCTTATAGCGCGGTTTCTATACAACGCGGTAGACGGTTTCCATAGAACACACTACGAATTAGCCTTATTTGTACGGTAAAATCCGAGTTTCTTATAGCGCGGTTTCCATGTAACGCGGTAGGCAATCACCGCTTTATAGGAGGGTTGACTGTACTAAGTATCGAAAATCTAAATATAAAGCTTACTAATGAAAAAAGAAAAGAAAATAAGCCACAAATAGTATCAGGAATTACAAATATTAACGAATTGATGACAGTAAATGGTAAAGAATATCCACGCATCAATGGACATTCCACGTTTAAAGAGGGACATCGAATAATACATCCACGTGGACAAAGACATCTTAAATATAAGGAGAAGATTAGCTAAGGAGCCGTTGTCAGTATTCTTCATGGATATTTCCCCGAAATCGGACAACAAAGACAGTCACAAAATATAAAATGAAACCTTTTCCTAACGAGTTAACTTCGGACAAAATGGATGAGATAAACAATTCAATAGGCGCTCCGTTTCAGATGTCCCTCCCAATTGAACTAACCTTTCCAGACGTCTAACCCAATTGTTATCAAAAATCTAAAATCCAGCAAGGCCCTAGTTTCGACCTAATTTTTCGGTAATTAGGGTACTGAAAGAGAATAAAATAATTAAAAAAAATGTTTTGGTAGTTAATAGTCTAATTATAATAAGTTTTATACACAATTATTTAATTAATAATAATTATATTTATTCTTTAGTCATAATTTCTCTTCAGCAATATGTTATTTTGTTCATTATTATTCAATTATTAATAAAGTAGCAAAGATATCATCATAAACTAAAAGGAACTTTTTCCTTTCTTTTAAAAAATAACTAATTAATTTTCTGCAAACAAAGCAGAACCTTCTTTGTTTGAATTATTGTAAATTATGGATTAAAAAGTATGACGATTAGCTTTAATGAAGCGGGACTTTCTCTTTAGCGATTTCTCACAGAATATATTTGGGCTGAATGTCAGTGGAGGAAAGATAAGGGTGATATAGACTAGGTTCCTAATTATGCCCCAATTGCTGTGGGTTATTGGACCTGAATCGAGGCCGGTTTATTGAACTATTGTCTCCTCGTCCCCGGGCTCTATTTTACGATAGCTAAAAATGTATCGATCAGCTTCGAAATGTTATATCGATGCAGCTTTCAGATTAAATCGATCGTCAAAAATCCACCCCTTTATTTTATTAATTAAATATATTTTTTTGTGGATTCGTCCAGACATGCTGACGTTCATGCGTGGACCTTTGATAGATCTCCGATTTATTCGTATCAAACATCCCCGAGTCACTGAGTCTTGATTATTCGGAGCTAGTTGGAGAATCGATGGAGGGTTTGAACGTTCTTTTTTTAGTGTGGGAACGCGGCATGAAGGAAGGAAAAGAAAAACAAACCGTAGCCTCCCGTGATTATATTTTCAATCAAGTCCATTACAAAGTTTTTCCAATAAAGTTTGCCGCAAGCGAGGAAATGTGTCAGACGTAGTCCAACTCTCCAACTCATTGCCTCTCCTCCCTTTCTCGCTTCCGTCCCTACGTAGCGACCAACGCTTCCTTCTTTCGCATCATCCCTTCTTCTTTCATTATCCCATAACTGCCCCATTTCATTTACTTGGCCAATTTTGCCTCCATCCTCACGCACACATCCAACTACAAACGTGCGCAAAAAACTAATATTCCATCATTCCACCAATTCATTGGCAAGACAAAAGGAAATAGAGGAATAACTTTTTACATTCATTATGTAGCACTTTCGAGGCTCACAGATAATAACAAAAAGTGGTAAATTGTTTATAGAGACAATGATTAGGATTTTTTATTGAAGTCTTTAGTAAGTTAATATCTTTTAGTTGTTAATATGTAAAAATAACTGTATCTAAAAATGGTAAATATTCTTCTGACAAGCAGCAAATAAAAAATAATAAAGTGGAATTATCAGGTACTAAATAATAAGTCAAATTTAGTAAATGATAAGATAAGTAATTACATATCAAATAACAAATTAAATATCTAATCTATTAAAGAAATGTATTACGTCATATTATTGTTTAGTTATTTTGATTATAATCCAAGTATAACTGCAAAAATTTTACTAATGCTCTTTAAACTATTTGGACTCATGAACATTGAAAACCATATTTTTGACTGTAATAGAAATATGGTAGTTAACAGGTTCTTTACTTTCACCAATATAAGTTTTATTCTATTTATTTATTCAGAGCGACTCCTTACCGCATGGCTTGAGTCGACTGTCTAGGATTTTGTGATCCTAACAGTCATCAAGGGATTAGTTGTCAATAAGCAACGGTTCAAGACAAGTATCAATAATGATGATGATTTGAATGCACGAATAGAATGCCCGAATAGACAAATAGTAACGATCATTGCATACATACACAAAATTGTTCTCATTCTCATTAATTGTATACATTCATTATTTTTTATAAAATATTCGTCTGGTTGTTTGTAGCTCACTTCGTTCCTCGTTATTGTTATGCATCTCATTTACGGGCTCTTTTTTCAACTCTTGGCATTTGCTGATATATTTTCAATTTGAATCCAAGCATCTTAAACGAATAGAATTAATGTATATAATAATCAAATAAACAAATGAAAATCCTAAATTGATAAACTTTTAAATTAAAGTATAGTCATTTTTTAGTTGTACATATTAATTCTCACAAATTATGTATAGCCATATTGACAAGTAGCGATCGCAGTAGTTCCCATCTTTACGTACCTTCTTACTTATATAATTGAAAGATTAGCAACTTTAACCATTCATGTCCTATAAATAAGAATAATTAAAAATTCTGCAATAAATTAAAACTATTTGTCGAAAAAATTATATGTTCGCAGAATATTTTAAACTTTAAACTTCCGGAGTACATTTAAAATGGAATTTCGTTGGAAAATAATATAATTAGTATTTGTACATTTTAATAAAACTAAATATTTTCTTTTTGCTTTTAAAAAAATAATATTATTATTTTAAAGCTACATAATTAACAAGTAAGAGAAAATGATGCAAAATAATAAAAGATTTTTAATAAAAAATGATTTAATATATTTAAAAATCGAATTTACAGTTCGATGTAGAGTAGACTTATTGATAGAGCTAGAAAGCGATAAAAGTGTTTACAAATTACAATTGGTATAGTCTAGTCTGCTCTGTGCATTGTAAGCATGGAGCCGGAGATGGACAAATTTGATGTTTCATCCTGTTTCTCGGAAACTTCCGATTCCGGTTGGGAGCAGGGAAAGCGGGAAAGTGGAAGATCACGCAAATAGATGGCTAAAAGGCAAGCAACGTCAACAAAAAAATACGATGGTTGTAATACGCTTGAGACTCCGCAAAAACCTACTTCAGTTCAAACCACTGATAAACCGACTGAAATACAATTTCGTGGGAAGAAATTTGAAAACTATTACAACTTGAGTTGTCGCCAATCAATTTCATCCTACAGCAAGAGTGTTCCTCCGAAGGTACCGAAGAAGTACGGCTATAACGCGTCCTTGTCTTGTCTATCTAACCAAGATCGATCTGGGTATCTTATACTCAATGATAAGGGAACAACTGAAGATATATGGAGTTGAACATAGGTTCTGCAAGAGGATCACCTCCAGAGCGACTGGACAACCGACATACAAATTGCGAATCAGCTCTGGGTGTGCTTCCTCCTTCCAGAGGATCCTACATCACGGCTTGATTTTATGAACAAGTACTGCCTAGCAGTAGAGAGAATTCCACCGCCTCCAATACCTGTACTTCTCAGCAGGTGTTAGGAGTACTCACAGATGCTTGTCCCAGTAACACCAAGAGCTTCAAATTTCCAGAGTCCACACCAGACACACAGTTCTACAGATCTATGTCTCCGCTTCCTGCAAAGAGTATGGATTGTGACTCAAAAATATCCCAAACGTCCAACGAATCCGATTCATGGCATACCTAATGTCAGAGTCAACCAACTAAATAAAAAGACGAGCGAGATACCTTATGATCATTGTGACTAGCAGAATACTTAACCCAATATATTTTTATTATGAACACTCAAACAACGGTCGTAGTTTTTGGTGGTAACGGGTGCTGAGTGTCTGATTTTGAGCTGCTACTATAAGCTCTCTATCTCACTTTTGAATCCCGCGCCTCTCAGCCATCCAAAAGTTTACCTATCTACCCTAAATTTTGCAGATTTCAGAGAAACAGTCCATGGAAAGGCTTTGAAGTAACACTCTAGATTTTTCCTTGAACATTCGATGTTTTTAGTCTTTCTTTGGTGTATTTTTGACTTACGGATTCAGGTCCAAGGTTCATATCTTTTAATTATTTTCCTTGTTTGGCGAGTGAATGTACTTCAGCTTTATTATCTTCATGTATCTTGCCCTGAATCTGTACCGCGGTACTGGAATTGCCAAGGTGTTGATGGCCTGAATTTTGTTCTACTATTACATCGGATGTTAAACATTCTGATAGTATATTGAGCTATCCTACTCAGAGCTTTTGTTGGATGAGGTTAAAAAGCAACTAAATGTTTGATCCAGAAGTTGTACACTTTGTCTAGGCTAGGCAGAAAGACCTATGGTCTATAGCCCTATGGAGCAGTGGTAATAATTATGTTTTCTTTTTCTTATAATTCTATAAATGTTTTATTATATTGTTCACAGTTGCAATAAAAATAATTAATAAAAATCATCCCATATATTAGGTGTTACTACTTGGCATGATTCTAATTCACGTTCAATTCAGGGAGCCTAAGAGTTATGTGGCCTGCCATCTTTCAGTATATTTCTACACAAGCGGTTAACCTGTTGCTTGGAAGGATATTCTATTACAGTGCTTTAATTTGCACCTATAGAATATTTTTTATCTGCTTGAATACCTCTGCTTCGTATACCTCCTCTCTCGCTGAGAGATCGCCAGGAGCTTTATTTTTTTTGTCTCTGTATTGCTGTTCCAAGGCTTGATTCTTTAGGTGTTTGAATTTAAGTGGTTCCTTTCGTATTCAATTACCGATCAGGCGTTCCCTTACGATATATGTTGTTCATCATTACATATGCGCTCTAAGGCTTTGTTAGCAGCTTTTATTCTTGTCCACGTCTCCAAGTTAGATCTTAGTCTGCTTATACCCTTGTGATCTATTGTCGTGTCCCGGCATGGAATATCGCTGAACACTTGTGGAAATATCTCGTGGTTACGTCGTTGTGGAGTCTTAGTGTATTTTTATGGAAGTCCCTGGAGGTTTTTATGGAAGTACTGGCTTACAGTCATGTTTGACTTAGGTATGGAGACAAAAATAATGCTGGGACCCAGAAAGAACCTTTCAGATTGACGGGTGTATAACAAGAGAGGCTGATCAGTTCCCGTTTCGTCAATTTATAACTTTCTAGGGTCATAAAACTAGCCCTTCATTTATCTTCCTTATTTCTATCAACCAATCATGAGTTTCGCATGTGGGGGTGGATCTTATCTTATTCTAACTAACTAACATAATGGGAGTACAATATTTGGAAAGTAAACATGGTATTATTCCCTAATCATTATGTGATTAGAATATGGAATCTTCCTAAATGGAAATGTACGTCGTTAAGGAGATCGTACGTACAATAGTCAATACAACATTAAGGAATGACGTAAACAATAATGGTTATACATAACACTATTATACTGAGTATCTCGAATTGACAGAGTCTAACTCTGATTTCATGCTCGATCTCCTGAGATCTCCTGAGAGTTCTGAGTACTATGGACTGTAGTCTGCCTGTCGTAAAGCTTCTGACTCCGTTGAGGTATGTTCAGTTGTCAAATTGAGCATTGCCTCGATTGAGAGAGCCTCACATTGCTCACTTGGATCCTCTTGCTGACGTATGGATCTAACTTCTGCAAGTATAGCAACAATATCTGTTTTAGTGAATGCTTTTCCTATAGCTTCTCGCTGTTATCATTATAAAAATTATAGTATCTAGAATTTTTTATTTAAATCTTAAAGGTCATTTGTGGAATACAAAATGGTAAACAATAATTTTACCAAATAATTCTGTGTAAGACAAAAAAGTAATCAATATTTATGAAATTATATTATATTCAGAAAGCAAATCCCTTCTTTCTATATATATCCACACAGAAGACCTGAGAGATCTCATCAGTTCCAACCACGCAATAGTATATAATTATATAATATGAGCTCATAAAGTTCGTTACATTCATCATTACATAATTATACATCGTGTATAATTTATAATAATAACTTAAAATTATAACTTATTAAAATGCAAAACAAATATGTATTTTATATATGCAAACAAATAATAGTTGTTCATCATGCATTATTTACTTACATTATACTATTTTTATTTATAGCATTTTACAAAGAGAAGTAATCTTATTCGTCCATCCAACAATAGAACTCAATTCTGCAAGGAACCCTAACATATTATTTTTGATCATAGAACCCTGATCTAGTAGATTTTTAGATCATTTGAATAGTTTATCTAAATAACTTGGATTAAAAATGGAAATTTTACATTTCATATTGCCTGTTTGGTGGTCATCATAGATTATTTGATTCAAATAGTTGAAGAAAGTAATTATTTGCTGGTTGTTCCTGAAAATTGTATTCTGTAGATCTACGCAGGTATCAGTACTAGCTTATATATTAATAATTTGTTTTCCAGTAATAACAGAAACGTGTCCATCATTTGTTTAAGAAAATGACAGAACAAAACAACCAAGAGTTTTATATTCTAATACAAATTAGATATACCTAAGTAGATGTTGGTGACAGAACTAGATTTACAGACTAGAAAATGCATAGGGTTTAGCAATCATATTTTTCATTTTCTCGTAACAAATTTAATTTGAAATCACAGTGGTGATTGATGAACAATTACTATAACATTTAGTTTAATTATATGAATATTATACAAATTCTTACAAAATCGAATAATCTCCCTGAAAATATATTTTTGTTTTTTTTGCTACTCTATACAAAGCATATGTTCAATTTTTAGAATGTACATTCAACGTACACAAAAATACGATGTTATCGACATAACAAGTGAAAATATGTAGTTTTAGGTTATCATAAAAAAAATCTTCACAAAAAATTACTCCTCTCTAGCTCTTTTCCATTTGGGTTTGCTTTTGGTTTTTGTTTCACGCGCTAAACAACTGCCATTTTTGCGATATTACGTGCACTTTCCAATGTTTCCAATGCAACATCGATTTCACGTGTACACACGACTTCTCTTTCATTACCTGCGTCCCTTTTTTTTATCTCCCTGCCTCTCTCATTCCCAATCTTTTTTTTATGCACGTACTCTGGTGGAGCTATTAAATTAAAATTGAGCCTTTTGCAAACACAATTTCCAATGACCTGTTCGCAGTATGCACATAGCGCCTTCGATGTTCGAAATGTTTCACACGTTTTTCGCTAAAAAATATATATATTTTATGGACCCTTGTTTGTTTGAATTAATTCCGGAGTGACTCAACTTGCAGGCAATTCCACTGCCGGTATTAAAGGTAAACGGATTGTGGTAATTTTAAATGGCACAGTGCCATGCTGTTTTAGGTCAAATTGAATTTAAGTTGAGAGTAGAAGACAGGAATTAATTAGTATTAAGAAAAAATATAATTTATAATTTTGTCTCAATATATGTTAATAATTTGTATTCTTCTTTTCATCAGTATCTTTTTCAAACAATTATCGAAATACGTCAAAATCAAAGTCAATTACATGGAATTTAATTTAGTACTTCCCTGCAGAACTACTGGGAAGTACTCTTTTTATAATTATAATATAGTATTATTTGGTAATATTTGAAATTTTAATGGTAATTTGCAAGATACGAAAAGTTAATATTATCATGTAATTATGTGCATAATATAAACATATAAAAAATAGAGAATGAAATAGTCAATATTTATATATTACATTGTATTATATTACGGAAATTTTAATTATTTCTAAACATTTATTTACAGTTGCTTTTTGTTACAGTAATTATATTAGTGTTCCTCATCTTCAGTCTTTTTGGACAATTCGAAGAACAGGTATTGAGAGCGAGCTATTTTATTTTATTATTATTTTTTGTAGCTTCTTATTAAATTTTAAGATATTTGATTCAATGCGTATTTATTATAGTTTGTAATGCTTTGAACCACTAAGCTCTTATTCATTATGTTGGTTGTATTTCATTCTAAGCATACGTGTTTTATGTTGCCTTTATAATGCATTTATATTATTTTTGTAGTATTTCTCCATACCTCAAGGCCATAACACAATCTGGATGTAAACATAAAATGGTAAATGGTCACTCTATATCTATCCGGGAGATACTTTGTAGCTCATATTATTAGTCCTATCGCAGATGCATTTATTCTGTAGGTTACACAGTTTAATGTCACTATCAGATTTATACATGATAAGACTTGACGGAAGAAGATGACGAACCTCTCCACCTCTCTGCTTAATTACTTCACAGCGGGGAAAGGTGATTTGTATGTTTTAATTGAATAACAGAGGGCAGCATGATTCGACAATTCCTTTTATTTTGTTTATATGTTCATTCCAAATTAATAGTTACATTAATGACGATACTGCTCCTGATCCACTCATTCCATACTTGCATCATCTATTTCTATGTCTAGTAGTTTTTTTTTGTTGTAATATGTAGTATATTTTTAATTACTTTATTGTAACTTATTATCATACCATTTCTGCAGATCCGAATCTGTTAAGATTACCTTCTTTATAAATTACCGATTATAAATCATTAAATTACATTAAAATAATTAAGAGTAAAATATTCTAGGTCACAACTTTGAGCTAAGTAAAACGATTTATTTAATAGCAACATGTTTTGTTTTGAATTTTGTGAGACTTTCCGTAATAGCTAGTACAATGTAAACGATCCTACTTGCAGAGCCAGGTTGTGGGATTTAAATGATCGGGCACCACTTCTTTGTTTAGTTTAAAGAAGAAACTGTACTTTATTATTATATTTATACATATACAAAATGGCAAGACACTTAGCCCTTTAGGCCTAGTCGAAGGACGTTATATCAGGCTAACCCACGTGGGCTTTGACTATCAAAAATAGTACACAACTATTAATTAACACGATCATCTTTCTTGACGGTCGGAACTCAACTTGTTTACTATCACTATATTAATCTTCCGTTCTTCATCTTTCTTTTATATATGAATGTATTCTAAACTTGTTCAAAAGCTTCTTGCTCTTAATTTCAGCTGTTACCTTTTTACTTGGATGTGGTCTTTTAAGGTCAATCTTCTAACAGATGCTTGCTCAGTCATTTAATTTTCTTAGTCGCCGGTATTATTTTTTCGTTTATAGTCATTGGTGGATAGAAGTCTTTTCTCGTGGTGAAGCTAACGTGCACTGATTTCGACTCTTTGATTTACTACAGCATTTAGTTTAATTTGATAACATTTATAAACCATCGAAAAACTCTATATATTCACTACCACATGACACGACGGAATTCATATTCAAAAAACATGATTTTTTACTTATGAACATTTACATTAATAGAAACTATAGAACATTCAAAGAAAGAGATATCGGGTAAAAAAATTAGTTCTTTTTTTCCCAATAAAATTTCACTATTTTTTCAACAAAACCTGATTTGATTGATTAAATTCAGTTTACATTAAAATATTTAAATAAGGGCATAAAGAATTAAGTCAGTGACCTATAATATTTTGGGACAGTTTGAATAATGAAAGACATGCTTGTTGTAGGAAATTATGACTACATCCCAATCATTCTTCCCTAAGTATCAGCAAATATATAAACTCTATAAATAATATTCATGTTAAATAAATAGATGAATGTTAAAAATGTTACTATTATTATTAATAATAACATTTATTGTTATAGTCATATATAACAATACATATTTATTTAACAACAATACAATTGAAACAAAAAATAATAACATTTACAATAGGTATTTCTACCCTATTATAAAGGTTATATTTATAATATTGAGTTTGTTAAATTTTGTTTATAATTTTGTAATTAAGGTAGTCATCAAAATGATATTAGCTATATTATTTTTGGTGGATGCGCCGTGTAGTGAACGTCCGTATCTCTTGTCTGCGTCTAATTGGTGCGCCCTCTCGTGGGAACGATTCCATTTATTTATTTATTTATTGTACTCTATTCTCTCGAGCTTTTTCTGTTCTTTTTTGTTTATTTTTTTTGGGGATGGGAGTGATGTAACCCTGCACCGAGGGTGGGCTACAAATGAGGGGAAAGAGAGGCGGCGGCGGCGGTGTTACGAGGATGGATGCTGCGCGCACTCCCCGGACTCGCTCCTCGTTTAGGATCTCCAGTATCTCACGGACCCCAGGATCGTAGGGATGTCGCTCGTCCTGCTCCTGGGCAACGCCCACTAATACGCCGACGGGCATACGAAAAAAAATAATAAAAGAAATAGGAAAACGCGATTCGAGCAGTGTGTCGTGCCCTGAAAACAAATCGGAAACAATAGCGTTCAGTTCAATTGTTCGCGGCGGAAAACATAAAAAAACTGTACAAACATACCTAAAAAAGTAAAAAAGTAAAAGGGAAATCCTAGAGAGAAAAGGTCTAGGATCTGTGCCGAGCTGCGCTCTTCTTTTGCATCATCGGGTCGACTGTTTGTTTTGACTTCGCTTTTGTTTCGTCGCTATGGTTTACACAATGAGGAAAGGATGCTTCTCAGGATTGTTCTGCTGCTCGCTGCTCGTCATCTCCGTCTTCCACTCAGGTAAAAGACATGAAGCAAAACAACGACGGGAATGGAACGAAGACGAAAGGAAAATAACCGTCGGAGGGCTTACCATTCCTCGATTCGATTATCGGAGCGAGGATTTACCGCGCGACTTTAACTGGGATTTCGGGGTTCGATAATAAATCGAGACCAATAAAATTATCCATCGGATTACGTTGGCGACTTATTGCTAAGATTTTTGCTGTAACTACAGAATTTCGAATAATACACTAAATTCACTGAGTTTAAGTATGAAAAAGTGCATCCATTTGTAACAAATGTTTGCGTTAAAAAATATACACTTCTTCATTAAAAAAAAATCCAACAAAAATTACAAAACTAAAACTCAATACAAAAAAAAAATGAAGAAATACCAAGAGAAGAAAAATAACCGTTTTTGGGGTCTTTCCCAATTTTTATAATCTATTATAATCATATAACAAAAACTAAAAAGTTATCGACAAATAATAATGTATATTTCCTTAATAAAATAAATATATTCTGTAAAATAAAAAACAACTTTTCGATAACTGGATTAGCACTGCTTACTATCAACTTACATTGTATTTCATCGTAATCTGCTTCCTTCGGGAATAAGCCCTTGCAGCCCTTCGTCTCTGCCACATAAGCAGACGTCGGATATTCTATATAAACGCTTGTATTAGCTAACCTACGGTCACACTATAATAAGCTTTTAGTAACACATAAGCTAAAATACCATACAATGTTATTAATTAGACATCTATTAAGTGACAATTACGGGAAATTACGTACCACTAATCGACAAATGCGAGTAAAAAGTGCATCTAACAGATTGAGCAATTATCGCCGTTATTGTGCGGCGGCCCGAAATCATATGACCAGCGTTGCACATTTCTATAACAAAATCATTCTATCGGAATTGGAACTTTTCTGAAGCTAAAAAAATAACAAGTTGAATAAAATAAAACTTTATTTTTTTTATAATTTTACATTACATTAAGCACTTTTAAAATAATAATTACATTTATTGTAACACTCGCAAATTAAAAATTAAAAACAACCTTAAGAACTTTTATAAACGGTTATGTAGCGTAGTTTTTTTGCTTGTTTTTTTTTTCAAAGATTTTGTGTCTACAGATAGAAATATGGAATTAGGAGGTCACAATAAAATAAATAAATAATCAGATTTATTTCTATCTCTACACGTTAATAATAATATAAAAGATGTTTTTTAATCTTCTCGTAATTAATTTTCTATTGAAAGTAGCGTTAGTTTGGATAATCCTTGTAATATTGAGGATCTTATACATTTTGAATTATTTTAAGCTTCATTAGTTCAATTTCATTTTCAGTTTCTTGGGTATTGAAATATAATTTAGATTGGTTTGTCAAAGTTGAAGCAGTTGTAATAGTTGTAAAAATCATTTGCAAATTCTATTTTATTTCTGATTTGATATTTTCTTACAGTAGGTTTCATTATTGGATTACAATGTGTATAATTATAAGATATTATTATTGGTACTTAATTAACGTGAATTCATAATTAATACATAACAAATTTAATCCTTTTTCTTTAATTTAGGATGTTCGAAAATTTTAAAATAATATGAATACAATACATGATTTCAAAGTCTTATTTATTAGATAAAGTTAGGAAAGTCATCGAACTAGTAGACCAACTATGTTTATTATAAAATTTTCTAAAATGTTTATTAATTAATTTGTATTTGCTTATGCAAAATAACAAGAAAATATACAAACCTAAACATCCGATAAACTTCTATTTATAAACTTATATTCTTGGAAATTATGACTGATTTAAGGACGGGATATTCAACTGGTTGATTGACCATAGAGACGGTACTTCATAAGATAAATTATGTTAGTAAAAACCTTAAAATTGGATATGATCTATAAATATTTATTTTATACTTTACTAATAAAAACGATTATTTCTACATATTTTCTATTAAGAAGAATTGTAAAGAAAACTCTAGTATTTTTATATTTTTATTTCATATTTAGAAGTTTTGATTAGATGTTATGATTATTAGGCACAAAATAAATTAAAACAAATGTTAAGTGTTAGACAGAAAGAACAAGGTCTAACCTCTTTGGCCTAAGTTTACTACATTTGTTAAAATAATGATAATCTATAATATACATATAATATAAGTTCAATACAATAATAATAAAGAACAATCATATTTTGTCTATCATTAATTATTATTTCTTAAAGAA
Organism: Nicrophorus orbicollis; assembly: GCA_018845635.1. Lineage (NCBI taxonomy): Eukaryota > Metazoa > Arthropoda > Insecta > Coleoptera > Silphidae > Nicrophorus > Nicrophorus orbicollis. The sequence continues at coordinate 56,804 of JAFMTC010000346.1, forward strand.
AAAAATATTTTTAAATAAATACTAGATATATTTCTATTAATATTTATTTGTTGAGAGCATTCAAATTTAAAGTGTTTAAATCATGTTCTTCTAGAATTATTTCTGACTTAGTTTATAATAACATATTTATAATTGTTACGAAGCTTATAAAAGTAAAAGGTTTAACGAATTTTATTTTAAAGCATTGGTATATTTAGTTCTTTTAGTTTCAGAAACAAAATGAGAAATCAAAGTTATTAAATATTTAATTTCTATCTATTATGAAATGTAATTATCTTTTAAGTATCAGTGCGTATATATTTTGATTTATCTTGGTTTATGGTTTTAATATATTATTAAGAAATTTTAGTGTAACGTTGAAAGAACTTAAGCTAGTCTTAATAATTCCCCTTTTGCTATATATCATCTATTACATTTTATATACTCTTTAGTCATATATTTTTATCATCATATTTGTAATATGCACCGATCATCAATTCAAGTACCTTTCACATAATAAGTTCCTTAACTTTAGTAAACTATAAAACATGGAGTAATTCAAACTTTTTAATAATAATAATCATATTTATTAGCGACCTAAAGTCTTTCGGCTTCAAACTTTTTATTTTGAAGACTGTTCTATATATTTTTTTATTATTATTTTTAATTCAGCTTTATTTTTGTGTGAATATTTCTATTGTTCTTAAATGAATTCAATGATCATCACAGATCATGTATCGAAGTACATTCCACAATGTAGGTTTCTTAACTTTAGTAAACTGTAAAACATCTTTTAATCGACTTTTTTTAATTTGAACTTCTTATTTATATGTCATTTATTATTTTTTATTCAGACTTCAATGTTCAGTGTTTGAACGTCATTCTTAAATTTATGCATCACAGATATAGTTTTAGTTACTTTAGTAAACTAGTACCTCGAGTATTCCATATTTTTTATTTTGAACTTAATTTGTATATTAATTATTATTTTCATTCAGTTATACGTTTAATTTTCTTAAGAATGATTGGACAGTATGTAATTTATGTGATGGTTCTCACCGATGATCAATCTAAGTACCTTTTACTATGTAGATTTTTTAATTTTAGAAAATATAATTATAAATCTCTTATTATTTAAGATTTTTGTGTACAATTTATTATTTTTCATTCTGACTTTATTCATTTCATTTCGTGCGTATGTTTATGACAGTCTTCAATGTATACAATGGCATTTGAAAGAAACTCTATTTTCTCATGTCATTCGCACAAACAACTGTATTACATGTTCTGACAAAAAAAATCAAGTGAATCAAGTGAAGTGAAAGCTGTAAACAATCACGTCATCCGAATCGCATAAGTACATTTCGTAATGAAAATACAGGAAGGAGCTTGACGAGAGGCAGAATTCGTTAGGGGATTGTGTTTTGATTTATTTTATTTTTTAATTTTCTTTGCGAGGGTTGACGACGAAGGGGTTGGAAGATTCGCGGAAGGTCGTCCGCAGGGATGGGCGGTGTCGATTCCATAAATTGCTGATGATTCTCTGTGAGGGTGCTTTTTGATGAAAACTTAATTGGGCCCGGGGCGAATCTTCTCTTCCCCCTTTTCCATCGACGCTCGTCATGGGATTACGCACATCAAAAACTAAGACGACGAGAGAAGTAAATACGAGCTATCGCTCGCTTCAGAGATACCGGCGAAACTAATTTTACAGAGATTACGTAATCTGATGCCGGTTTCTTCATTCTCCAAATGCAGCTTAACTGCGGCTTTAATCGAGAAAAAGTTGATGTCGTGAACTTGCACACACAAAAAAAATGTCTAAAAGTTAGAATTTATAAAAATACACATTTAATTACATCATTCATCGAATTAGAGTATTTTCATATTATAAATGTGAAGTTTTAACTATAACTCTATATAAACTCTATATAGTTAGTTTTCGATTAATAAAATGTCATTTACAAAATCACATTGTCAATAGAAATGTGCTTCATGGACCAAAAAAATATAAATACTTAAATAATAGTTTTATTATTTTCGTTGAACGACCAATACCACCCTGGATCAACCGTTTAATATATATTTTGGTTATTATTAACAATGATTTTTATATTAATTTAACTAAACTTCTCTACTTACTTCAAATTATATGTTTATTTAAAATGATAGTAACTATAGTTTTGTTTATTAAAATAAAATAATGAAATAATTATAAATTTAATTACTGGAAAATACACATAAATATATAGAATAACACCATATATTATTTTCATAAGCGAAATAATCGTTATGTTATCTAAGTTTTACATTAAAACATAAATAATAAATTTAAAGGTTTATATTTCTTAAATGACTGCAATAATAAATATTATGCGCTGTGTGTCTCGTGGAAGTAGTATTACTATAGTATACTTTTATGTTTGATTTTACTATTTGGAAATATAAAACTTTAATCAATATCAAATATCAGCGAAGCGAATAATTGTGAAACTATAATTTACAATAAAAAAAGTACTAAAGTGTTTAAAGATGTGGAATTTCTGCTAAACTTCATTGTGCGGCATTGCAATTCGCTTTTATGTATAACATATGATCTACCATTTATCTCCGATGTAATTAATATTAGATCATTAAAGAAAAGATGCCAATAGAAATTAAAGTAAACATCTATATATTTTATAAAAAAACGCAAAGTATAGTTTGCTGTATTATTTATTACATATTTTATATTATTGCGTTAAAAGAAGTCTCAAAGAACTTAATTAATATTATTTAATTATTTAAAAAAAGTAACTTTTTATAATAACAACATATTGCAATATGTTAGTACTTGGAAAATTACTCCAAATACCTTTAATAAATACATATGTGGCATATGGCATTCACTGAAGCTTGTCCTAACTAATGTAAACCACTAAATTTAACTAATTATTATGTTCCATATCTCAAATATACATAAAACAGCAGTGTATAGCGACTATGAATTAACTTAAACTCTAAATGAATCCATTTTCAATTTTCCACTCAACCATTAACAATAACATTGCCTCATGTAAAAAATGCGATGCTTGATACTTTTATAATGTAAACCACCTAGATTTAGACTTTTCATAACTCTTCATCATCTGCCTGATATTATACGTTTTATTTTCTTAAGAATGATTCAGACAGTATGTAATGTATGTGATGCTCCTCAAGAATAGCGACTATGAATTAATTTAAACTCTGAATGAATCCATTTTCAAATTTCCACCCAACCATTAACAATAACATTGCCTCATGTGAAAAATGCTATTCTTGATACTTTTATAATGTAAACCATCTAGATTTAGACTCACCATAACTCTTCATCATCTGTCTGAAAATTCTGGACGTCTTCTTTGAGTCGAGGCTAGAGCAAACTTCACTAGGTCTTGGCAGCTTTCTTCATAAAGTGGGCAATCAAATTAAGAGTGTTGTATCGTGTCGTCATCACTGTCACAGCTGCAGTGAGAAGTCTCACTTTACCCTAACCATCTGGTCTATTTATCAAATTTACCATGTCTGGTAATATTTATACTCATAATTATAGAAATGGATATATATGACTGAGGATATTTGAAAACGTATGAGTATTATTTGATGGGAAAAGGTGTCTTACAATTATAAGAATATGATATAACATTTAAAGATTACAAAAATAACTAAAACATCTCGATAATCATCTGAATAAACTATTACAATCAGCTATAACGAAAATTTATTACCTATTTATTACGCTTTCTAATCTTGTTTCGAAGTTTTCTGTAAGCCTTCTAAAATGTTTACATTCTAGCGGTTTTGAATTTCCTAATTTTAATTAACAGTTAAGAAAATGTCTGAAGTGAGATTTCCTGTACTAACCCTACATGAATACATGTCAGCAATTTGTGGAATTACGATATTTTTTGTGAACTTATTTCATTTCAGTCTATGGTATTTATTATTAATAATTAATTATTATTTTATTCATGGTTTATGAATTTTATTCGATTCAACGATCGATTAGCCTTTCCAATACTCAAGCATAGAATTAGACTTAAGTTTTCTCAATTGGAAATGTGGATCAAGACTCTTTGAAGCAAATATGATAGATCTATACGAAAAACTTCAAATTTTCATGAATACAAATGGGGATGAATTTTGATTTGTGGTCCTGATATTCGCCCAGTTAATCAAATTTAAATATGACTCTGCAAAGGACTTTCGGAAATTCATAAATCATAATAATCTGTGTTAGTCATAAAATGTGATGCAATCGACCTATGTAAATTTATATTAGTTGTGTCAGAGATTTAGAAGGAATTTCCTATATTAAATGTATATAAATCGTTATTATTCGTGAACTATTTTTTCATAGTTTTGTATTTTTAATACAATATACTAATAGTATGTCATACAAATAATCCGAAAACTTTATAAATTATTACATATTAAAAAGTATGAAAATTACAAGATTTATTTACAGTTTAGTTCGAAAAATTGATATAAAAAAAAGTTGACTTGTGAATGCATATTTACTATACTATACTATTGTATAATATAAAATTGCGGAAATAATATCTAAAAACTCGGGAAATTATTACAATATAATGTAATTATGTAGTTGTATTCTAATCTAAATTAATAATAATATTATTGCAACAGTCGCAATCGGACATAAACAAAAGATCTAAATCTAAAAAACAACTGCTATAACAATTGCAAAGGGCTATAAGATCGCAGTGGTCACATTCATTATTCTATATTATTAACTTAAAAGTAGATTTTTTGTTTACAGATATACATTGGTTAATGTTATATGAAATTATTTTGTGAAGATTCGTTTTCAAAGTTAACAAATCATATAATTTTACACGTAAGAAATTTCTTTAATTTCGTCTTTATTTTATTTACTAACATATTCAATTTTTTTTTATTGAAAAGATATTTTTCTGTATCTAATTAATTGATTCAATAGAAACTTCAATAAAAATTACATGAATGTAATTTCAATTTAATTAATTTCAATTTATTTGATGTTAATTTTTAGAACGAAATAAATTAAAATAATTTTAAAAAAATACACGCAGCAGAGAAATGTTGAGTTGTTGACACGATTTAACTCGACGCAGAGTTAAATGATGGAATACATATTTTTTTGCATGTTAGCTAAATGGAATAAGTTGATGGCGTTTATTTTTCTTTCTGCTTAAATAAAATAAATTAGGGATGAAAAAAAGCGTTTAACGATAAAACAGAATTTTATCGCAACGAAAGTTTTTCGCAGCCCACACACATTCGCATCCACCCAACCATACACAGAGTTGAACATATATATGTATATGAATGGCGCCCTCTGTGCGTGAAACTTCCACACAATCTAATTCCGCTTTCTTCGTTCGTATTTTTTTCCTCTCACCCCACACTACTCTTTTTTTTACTTTGTTTTTAATGAATTTTTCCTTGGCGTGCGAAATTCTGCTCGAGTGTGGAAAGAGGCTGGCGCCCCATAATGAACCACTAAAGAGTTTTCCGAAGTTGGCTTAGTTTCGGCGATAACGGAATTCCTAAATTTACTGTGCGTTTGCCGCCCCCCTCGTTTCTCCCATCGACCCAATCTTTTTCCCATCCCCAAAGTTCCACTCATCCCCCCACCGTTCACTCAGCAAACAAATGCCGACCACTCTTACAGCGCAGTTTGCTGCCTTTAAAATATTTACGTCTAATCCAATTCTGTTGTGATTAATTCCCGGAATTCAATGTGCGAATCGCTATCGGCGTTCGCTTTAATCCTTTTCCTTCCGTTCCGTTCCATTCCGCTTCGCTCCGAACATCGCACTTAAATTGTTTCATTCAAATGTACCTTCACAATCATAAACTCTGCGAACAAATGTCAGGACAATTTCGTCGGCTCTAAAATTAATTCCTTTCTCCCTCCTCCTTATTCTTCCAATTTTTTGGTCACCATTTCTGGAGCGCTCGGCTCTTATTCTTCCACTTTATGCTAGTTTTCGCTGTCTCGTGCAACCACTGAAATATACCCTTTATTCATTTTATTATTTATATATGTGCATATGTATTACATTGCTTCTATGGTATGGATAGCGTTAGGTAGAGCAGGGTTTGAAGATTTATATCACTTCGAGAAAATGGCCCTTTAGAACGGGCCAAAAGTATTTTATGTATTCTTCAATTTACTGCGTTTTTCACATTTAATGTATAACAAAATCATGAGTTTCTTTCAAAGTATTTACTACAAATTTGCTAATTAAGAATCATATAATAATTGTAATAGCAACTACTGTATTTTTTAGCTTTCTCTAGTAATTGTTAACTTATTATAAATGCAATTCCTAAATAATAATATTCCTAAAATCTTCATTTAACTTTCATATAAATTCAAATGTACACTTGTCAGCTTATTAACAAACGTTACACGTTATATAAATATAAATTTGTTACTATTTTAACATATTTTAAATTTATATAATATGATTTTTTTCTAGACAATATTACCGAATTTTAATATTTACAATAAATTAAGATATTACACCTTTTGATCAATTATGTTGTGGCTAATAAATGTGTTGTATAATTAATAGGATTTCTTTTAATTTAAACAATTATGTTGTAAACGTAACAAATTTAATATATTTGTTGTAACACATTATTCACACTCTAGTCATTTTTGTGGATAATTAAGATTGTTGTTGTTATTGGTAAATAAAGGTAATCTTGGTTTCACGATACAATTATTGCACATATTTATCGATATTATTATTAAAAAAAAAACTAGAAAGTAAATAAAACTACTACATTTTTAGTTTTAATTCTCATATTTTTGTTTATAACACAGTCCTTTAAGAGAAAATGGCCCTTTAAGTAATAAACGTTAGTATGTAAACCTTATTATAGTGGAGTGAGCGATACAAAAATATGCGAGATTTGATATATGTTTGTATAGTCTAATACTGAATAACCCATATTAAGTGGTATAAGAATTAGCAAAATATGATTCAAACAATCCATTATGTTTCTTTGAAAATCCAACAAAAAATCTTGAAGAAGTACTAACTATAAAGTTCTCTTATAAGATATACAACTTCCGATTACACGATTACCAGTCACCATACAAAATTTCAATAAAATCAAGAACTTTTAATATTAAGACCACATATAATAAAACTAAAAAAGTTTTTGAATCAAAAATCGACAAGAACAACCAAACATAGGATGTCCTAAAAAAGTATATAGAGTTTCAATTTTGAAATAAATAAATAATAATTAAATTGCAAAATAATCTACATAAAATGAAGAACTATTCTTTCTAACACATATGTTCAAAATTATTACCTTTCTGGTCAAATGATATTTCACGATAACTTTTGAGTATTATTAGCACTTACCTGTATACATGTAGAGCATTTTAAAATAAAATTCTCTTTCAAAACTTAATTGCAAATAAATTAATTGAAAGAAAAGAAAAAAAAATCAGAAAATTAAAACCCCGGAATAGTGTATAAAGTTTTTTACCCTATATACATATTGTTTCTACTCATTTAAAATTGTAATTATAGATTCAAACATTCCTTTAATTTATGTTTACAGATTTTATATATTTGCAACCGATAGCTGTATAATAAAGTATGGTAGGGCATAAAGAGCTGCAGTCAAAAGCCCTTTGTAATAGTTGATAGTTTTTGTCTCATTATTATATGAATTATTGGTTTTTTATCTATTTATGACACTGATAAAATAAATATAATAATTATTAACAATAATACAGACAATATATTGTATATCTTTTATGAAAAAATATAATTACAATATACTTCGCATAGTGTAGGAACCTTCAAAGATCGACCATGGTCCCGGACTCTTAAAAACCGTATAATTGAGTTCTTGAAAATAGTATATAATTAGTATATAGTATGTTTTAGAATTTTATACAATTAATATTTTTTATTTCAACATATTTATTGGACTAAAACAGTCAAAAACACTAACGAACAACGTCCTTCTGCCTGCTTATTTGTAATTTTTCAGAATAGTAATAACCACTATATAATAATAAGACTATATTACATAATAAATAAGTTAATAATTTTGAATATACAAATCATAAAGCTGAGCTGCTCATTTTCCTTATAGAAAGAGGATGAACTAAACGTATGTACATACGTACGTTGGTATATTATCAGAAAGAAATATACGAAGTGTTCATTTTGTTATCTAGACAATATTAATATCAAAACACTAAGAATATTATCCATTTCTATCGAAGTACAAAAGTTAAACGCAAAACTTCTTGTAAAGATTGTTCAGAAAATTAAAGGAAACTCGTCCACCACAAGTAACAAGAGCTTCACCTGTTCACGATAAATGTTTTTTTTTTCTCTCCCGAGCGAAGCCCCGGGATCGTTCAATTCGCGTGGCTAAGGTAAACCGAACTTAATGCTTAACAAGTCTTGTGTTATTCTTTTATAAAACTCGACAAATACCGAAAGTTTAATTGGAGAACAGTTCTGAAACTGCGTTTGTTGTTGAAAGGAACCTCCCCATCGAACAATTCTCTTTCATCCTTTTTTTAAAATATATAGTTACATCCGATGAAAAGTTCACCAGCCGTGAGCAATTCCAATGATACATGTATATAGAGTATAGATCATTACGCAGCCAATTATTCCATTCAAACATGCTGAAAATTGTATTTAATATATCCGTTTTTATATTGTTTGATTTCGATGCATAAAAAAATTATAATTGGCGCTGCTGCTTTGAATATAACTGTAATAAAAGAAAAATATATAAATAAAACATAAATCGCATTACGTACAATATTTCTGTTCGCATTCGTTTTCAAATTTTAATTAATTTCATGGGATTAAATGTGTATACATCGGATCAATTCTTCCAAAATATAATGATATATGATTCCTCTGTCGTAATTCAATTTCGATCGTTGAAAATCCTCGAATTCTGTATTAATATTTTTCGCTATTTGTTGCAGAGGCAGTGAAGTTGACTAACTTGAGTGCGCCGGCCGTAATAGACTTCAGGGATGAACTGAGACTCGAGTGCCAATTTGACATGGGCGACGAGCAGCTCTACGCAGTGAAATGGTACAAGGATGAGCAAGAATTCTTCAGGTAAGATGACTATATTAAATTCGCCTTTCGTGAGCGGAGTTAATCACGTGACTAGTTATTTTTCCTTTCCTTCTTAGCGTTGATGAAACGAGGAACTGCATATTCTCACACTTATTCGCAGTCTTTCATGTAATATACTTTATAATCTGCACTACTGTCGAGCACTATTTAATTTAATAAACCCGGCGCATCCACCGTTATCGTTTGTAAAACTAATTTATTATAATGACGTATATTAGCAGTATTATATGTATTAACTTTTATATCATATTAATATATATATAATATTAACACATAGTTAATAGACATTTGCAACAATTTGATATTTTTTTATTTGTTTCTCTGAGTATATCTGCAAATATAATCATATTTATTGCTAAAATAGATACGTAATAAAATAAACAAATAAATTCAGTAATAATAAATTGAAAATATCGGGTTTCATGGGCAAGATTTTGAATTTAAAGACAAACTAAAGTTATGTTTTTATATTATTTTTTTTAAAACTAACAAAGAATTATATAAAATGTTCCGATTTATGAAAATATTGACGATAAAATAGAAAGAAAAATAAAATATAATTAATGAAAATATTATATATTATAGTTACAAATTAGGGGCAACTCTTAGCCGAGTTGTTAAGAGACCCTGGATCACAAAAATCTGATGCAAAAGGTGCTCATTCAAACCTCATCGCCACCGATTTTTCCGGAATTTACCGGAGTGGTCAGGCTGACAAAAACCGAAATAGGGTCGTAACAATTTAAAATATAATAATTACATATTAATTAAGTAATATTGGTTACACAAACATGTATTTAAATCAATTAAAAATAATGTACATAGCTGAAAATTTATAAAAGCTTACATAATAATCAAATAAGTTAATGCAATTTTAGTATTGATTGTATAAATGTACATTTAGAAGAGAAATATTATGAATATTATTGTAATTCTATAGCAGGCAATAAAATATAACTATTCACTAACAATTTTAATAGATTTCCATTAACTTTTTTATGTAAATATTTGTATTTTAATGAATTTAAATAATAAAATAATATACATATCAAATAATTAATGATTATAATTACATAAACTTTAATGCTTAATTATATCAAAACGAATATAATATATTGTATTTTAGAAGTGTCGCAATGTCGTTTTTAAGTAAACGTTTAGGTTGAGTAAAAGGTTTCCTTTTGTTATAAAGTAAGAAAGTTCATATCCATGGTGAAAGTTTTGAATCCATCCGGAAAACTAATCCTAATTAAATTTCGATAGACGATGAATTGTTTTATTTCATTATTAAATTTTGATACATAATTATAATGTTTTTTTTTAAATAAGTTAATTTAAACAATGGAATAAATGGTAATCTGTTTGTATTTTTTTTCTCTAAAAATACAATGTAAACTGATTATAAAAATAATCTGTCAGTATCAACTACCTGAAGTTGAATAATTAAATATTATTGGGGTTAAATTATTTGAAGTTTCATATATATTTCAAATTATTACAATTTCTAATTTAAGTCGATGAACATTCAAATCGAAGTATAAGATTTCTGATTTACTTTAAAGTAAACAATTGTGGGGGTATTTGAATAGAACAATAATTTGATGGCATTTCAAATTGACGAGGAATTACTTCATTCCTATATACTATTACGTTGCAGTAGGACTTGTAATTAATACTGGTTTAACGCAACAATGTTCTTAATTAGATACACGATCATGTATGTTCATAGGATTACTATGAACATAATTTGATGTCTGTGACCTTTGATTATGTGATCATTTATTTTGTTAAGGTTAAGATTATGATATAAATTCATTTTTTTAATGTAACTCTTATTATAGTTTAAATTAATATTAAAATCTTTTATCATTTGAATGGTTATCATATGAATGATTTTAATCATGTATTCGCTGTTTTAACTCATCCAGAGTTCTTGATCGAGTTGTATACACTTTACCGAATCTTGAGATCATACTGTTTCCGCACAATTCTCGCACAGCTTTCATTGATTGCCGTGCACTGTGTGATGTAGGTTTATCCCATTGAAACGTTTGTTGAACGTGTCGATAAATTCTCATTCAGGCGTAACGAAAGATTGGAACATCTTCACGATTCGCATTATACTGTGATCCCAATTTTATTTAAAAAAAATAAAAGGGTCATATAATGAAACAGTACACCTTACTAGCATGTAAAGGGCGCTCATGAACTTCATTACAATTTATGTCTGTTGAGTAACGGTAGTTCTGTTTATTTACGTAACGTGTGAGATGAAAATGAGCCTCTTCTAACATCCACAACTTGCATACTTGTTATCATTAGTTGACAGAATTATAATCGCAAATGGAAATTGTTTTCCTTCAGTAGTTGCACAATATGCAGTTTGTATGGAAGAAATTTAAAATTTAAATGAAAATTACCACTACGAATTTAAAAAATTCCCGTTATTCTATGTCACCCTGTATTATTGAGTTTGACAATTTCAAAGCCTATTAATTCGTTTAATATAATTTTACTGAGAAAAAACAAATATCTATCATTCTTTAGGGCTATTTTTTAATATTGCCGATACAATTTCAGCATAAACTGGGAGAATGTCGAAATTGTAATACTTTAAATAATGCAATAGTCAATGTAATACATAATTGAGACAACTTCTAGCCCAGTTGTTAAAAGTCCCTGCTTAACAAAAATCCAGTGCGAAGACTGCTGGTTCAAATCTCACCAAAATAAGAAGCTGATCAAGGTTCCTTGCATTTGCCGGTAAGCAATAAGGTAGTGGGACCGATTGAAATGGTTTCTACTGGGACATTGTTCTCATTGTTATTGTTATTTATTATAACATATTTATTTATTGACAGCATGTGGCATGATGGCGAATAATAAATTAATAACAAAAAAATCGCTTGAAATAGGTATTTCAATAATTTATTTATATAATAATCATATATATTCAGTAATAATTACATAAAAATCAACTGCTACAAGATGCTATTCACCATATACCTATAATATTATAATAATTGCATATCTCATTATATACAGTTTATAGCATCATATTTGGCAACTTGTAGAAGTACTTATGGCATGTGTGCCAAATTAAAGTTAGAAACAGAACTTATGTACTCTATTATGCTTCTGGTTTCATAATATTTACAAATATAATACTGTATTTAAATGATAAATAAGTTTAAAAAATCAATGAATCTAACAATCACTATTGAATGACCATTATGAGAAACCAAAACAAAATAAGAATAGGACAAAAACAGAAGATTTATTAATTTTATAACAAAAATACAATAATTGAAACATATTTATTCTTATTATTATTAACGAGTCTCTTCATTTTTTTAATGTCTCTCCACTTTCTATTTTTATGTTTTTAGAATAACAATTGTAATATTTATATTCAATGTGTCAATTACAGACAAATATGTATGCGAAAAGATTTTCAAAAAAGTTTCTTTCAATAAATTATAGTTTTGCTAACATACTGTTTAACAATATAGTATATTCTAGAAATCTTTGAAATAAAATCTGCTGATATTGCAATTTTTATTAAAATACAGAAGGAATCTATTAAATTTAAACACAATTTGCAATCAACCAGCAAAATTGAATCTGTTTACTGAGAAATATTGTTTTTATCATGAATAAGGGAATTGCAAGATTCAATTTGAAACCATTCTCAAAGTACAAAGAAAAGTTTTCTATATAAAAAAAATAAAATGTATTCGATTTAAATGATATTTTCAAACAAAGGATACATAAAACCGATTTATTTTTACAGAAATATTCTTAAGGGATTACTCTTAGCATAAATCAGCAAACCAAAATATTAAATGTATACAAATAATCGTATTTAAACCTTTCATTGAATAAGTATTATAAAAAAAATCATATAATATTCATTATTTAATTGAATATTGATTTCTAATTTAAATTTGTATTTCTGAAAAGACAGTTCATTCCTTAAACTACAAAATTGATTGCTTAACAAACCGAACGTAATATAATTGGAATATGAAAAATACGCTCTGGAGATTTTCACTCAAAGGTCATTAACATCTTAACCTGTTTATTTTTTGCTGAAAAGGATGCCAATTTCATCTTTTAACAGATGTAATTTAAGTGTCCAATCTAGGCGACAAACAAAATATAGTTAATTCTTATGTATCTAATATTAACGTACTTATATTCATAAGAAAAAATATCATTTCAATATGTGTAAATGTTGTTAACTATATATTAACTTTTAAAAGATTGCCCAAATGGGAGGATCAGACTAGTATTAAGAAGACGTGTTAAATTTTCTTTATCAAAAAGACACATGAAATTTGAAATACACAGGGTTTACTAACTATTTTTTTTTTCAAATAAAGTGAGATATCTACAAGGACAATAAGCTATAATACTTGTATGTTTAGGAGGTAACTAATGGAATGGTCCAACAACCAACCTTCATATCCAGCATTTCACGCCTTATCAGTGTCTATACACAAATAAAAGAATGATACTAACACTAAGATGTTAAAGCCTGCTTGATAGATTTTGCTGTTTAAATCACTTATGGCCGGTAGTGTTGGTTAATTTTACTGCTGTATTGGTAAATAAATGAATCTTCTCGATCGTGTAATGTAATGATGCATTTGTAATTTGCCTCAATTTGTCTTCTATTGGTACATCTGCATTTAAAGATCGATTTTCCTTAAATTACATTCGGATCTCCAAACCGAATATCCATATTGGTCTTATATATTAGTATCTTATTGTCAATTGAAATTTGGGAGTTTTCAACCAATTATCAGTAACAAAATTTCAATGTTAGTTGAACCTGTGTGCATGTAGGTCTGTACATTGTGAAGGTGACATGCGGATTTTGATTCATTTGCCTTTATTCACATTTTCATCTAGAATTGAATATTGTCCAGGTTTTCCAGTAGCAGGTTTCAGCCTCGAATGCCTGGAAATTTTAAAAAATATAGTAATTTTTCTGGTTATAATTAATAATTTTCTACACTTATTTCCAATAAAGTTGCATGATTTTAATAAGATAAATTTATTATGAGTTGTATTTTGTGTATTTAAAACTCTGCACTTATATTAAAATATTCCAATTAAATATAAGGAACAATTGTTCCTTATAGATCAATATAAAAAATATCATTTAATCACCCATTTATTTCTACTTATACAATGCGCCTAATTGGAGAAATCTCTTGACATGATTTTTTTTCAGAGTAAAGCCATTGCAATTACGTGTATTTGCGTTCGAGCCAATTTATTATGTACAAAATAATGTTATCATGCAATCCATTAGCTGTATAACGAGGCGCAGAGTTACAGAGAGACTGTGTGTCTCTCATACCCTGTTCGATTCCCTCTCGCCCCACTAATTGATTACGATAATTCCATGGCCGGCCTAGCTGCGATAACTTTATAATGAATTAAATTGAACGGCAAGTAATTAAGTTAGGGGCGAGGCGGGGGCCAACGAAGCTACCGGCCTAATGCAACGTAACGCAACGTATCGCGAGGTCATCCAATATATATAGTATAACCAAAACAGGAGCCTCGCCCCGTAATTTCGCAACAACAACAACAGCCGCAGCAGCAGCAAGAGGAAGGGGGCAAATAACCCGTTGTTGGTGCGATCAACGTCAGCAGCAGCAGCAGCAGCAACAACAACAAGAACAATATCCATGGTTGACCCAGCAAACACCTACGGCTGTTCATTCCAATTAATTAGGCTGCAAGTATTAACAACACCATTAATATTTATACGCAGCGGCCAGCAAATGGGAATTGGATTTGGCCTGAACACACGCTCGGACAATGACTAAACAACATTTTGAAAAACCAACAGTCGACTTTCATTGCATCGTTTTACATTTCATGGAAAATATGCTGCTTTAAAAAAATAACAAAACGTTATTGTTGTCGGATTTTAATTTCTACAAAAAGAAAGGGAATATTTACAAAAAATAAGTGGAGGAAACAATGTGTACGCACCATTTGCATGTGCAATATAACGTATTTTTACAATAATTGCAATCGAGAATGAAGGCAGACAACAAAATGCATTGATTTTTCCAATATAAGGTCTATTGACTTCAGACTTTGCGCCCAGAGAATGGTAATAAAGTTAAAATTATATGAGAACGATCAAAGAAACTTGTTTAATTTCAGTTTTTTTATTTAAGGAAAAGTATACATAAGTCTTGTAACTAAATCTAATACACAATAATCTAGACATTTTCAAAATGCTATTGAAATTGTATTTGGTCATTATCTATACAAAAACTTCGATGATATGATTTTTCTTTCTTCTAATTAGGATTTATAAATTTTACATTTCTAAACTATTCCTCTTATTCAGTAAGACTAAATCCATTTCAGTAAAGTTTTTGTGGTTTAAAATTTGGCAATTGATATAAATGTTTTAAAATATTTCATCTATTCTTAATCTTGATATATTTTCAGAATGAATTTAGTACGAAATTTTCAGATAAATATATAAAGAAATATCATATTTTACAATTTATGGCTATTTGATTGTTAAGGGGGGAAATTCGGTGATTCTTCGTCGCAAAAATGATGTGTATAAGGGATGGATGGAGCATGGCAAAAGAAAAGTTGGGAAACGCTAGCCAAAGATTAATAGTTTTACAATAAAATATAATTGCTAAATATCAGAAGACTTTTAATGCTCTCTATACAGCTCTTTAATTTTTTTTCAGGAACTTTATAAATTATAGCATCAAATTTACATTTAAAACAATGAAATTTTGGTAACCGTATGGAGCAATGCTTTTGATTAGAATCGTTGGAGTATCATCGAAATACTCCAAATAGAGTTTGACTTTGTTTAACTATACTGATATCATAGTTATTTGTTATCTAGCGATATCACTGATTTTGTTCCAATCAGTCATTGTTTCTTCTTTATCCATTATGTTTTTTCAACTAAGTCATCTATCTAAATGCATTATAAGATATTTTACATGCTCTTCTTATGGTAGTACTTTATTGTTTAAAGTATATGGATATATAATCTTGCTCATGACATGGGTCAATTTTGTTTCTTCAGCTTTGCCAGTCTCTGAGCTACTGTTTGATTTGATTCAATATTATTTGCAAGTTTTGCTAATCAACTTCTCGATTATTATCAGATAACTGTAGTACTGTATCATCTGCGAATGTAGCGACAGTTATTTTATTTGGTGAAGGAAGATCAAATATGAAAATGACATACAGAATAGGTTTAAATACACTCCCCTGGATTTTCCCAGATCTAAATGTGAATTCGTGTCTTTCATTATTCCAACTTTGTCCGGAACAGTCATGGATAATATTTTATAATTTCATCATAATTTGTATAAAATTCCAACTAAATTTATTTACGTGCTTTTGAAAGTATACTTAAAATTATGCAGTTAAAAACTAGTCCCTTTCATTTTATACAGTTTTAAATATAAACTCATAATGGTTTAGACAGCATGAATTTAAATATATAATAATAAATATATCCAGTGAAAAAAAATCTGAAAATATTTAAATAAATAATTGCAGTAAAACAATTTTCGGTTATATATTAGGTATGAATTATTCGGTTCAGCTCAAATTCCAGAAAACCGATTTCCCGACAATCATATTCCCGACTGTATTGAATTCCCGATATCTATTATTCCGACTGTATCGAATTCCCGAACATTTTATTAGATTTTGGATATTAAGCAAACAGTAAGTAATGTTCACAGCAATTGAGTATCGGAAATTAGATGCAGTCGGGATAACGCATGTCGGGAATTCGAACTGGGAATGTGAGTTATAAATCGATATAGACTATAAAATATTGTATATTTTATTATTATTATTATTACATTTCATTACTAAAAACTGAGAATGAATTAAATAATGGAAATTTATATTGCTTGCATACTGAACTCAAATACGCAACGCCTGTTCAATTTTATGCTCTGAAAACCCTATTAAAATAGCAAAGGAGATTCGGGTATTTACATAATTCGGAATCGGTCAATATTGACGAACTACAAGTTTTGATTAACATTAAAAATAAATCATAGTATATATATATCTAACAGTTTCATTAGTGTTCAGTAAATTTAATTTAGTTTTAATAGTTTCACTGAATTGAATTGTAAATTGAAGAAAGACAGACATTTTAAATTAAAGTATTTCAATTTATTAAATATCAATTATTTATTAATATTTCGCATTTTAACCAATGTTATTTTGTATTTGTTTATTACTATATTACATTATTTTTTCATAAAAAAATCGAATTATTGAAACGAATGTATATTTATATACAATTATAATTATATAATAAAATGTTAAGCTTATATTAAATTTGAAATATTAATTCATTTTGTAAAAGATAAATAAATAACCTGGTTATTATTCACTTTATATACACTCGGTCCTCTTTTTATGCGGTTTCGAAGATAAGCGGTTTTTATTTCAAGAAGCATTTTTTAAATAAATATTCAAGGCCATTTTGACACGTTACAATTCAAAGAAACTAACCAAACGTCGACCGTTTTAGCTGAAATAATGTCTTTAGCACATGAAATTGGTGGGGAAGGTTTTGAAACATATACCTAAAACGATTTAGACGAATTACTTGAGGATAATGTCATGAATGACAATGATATCAATGGTATAACTCTTGATACCGTTGATGAACAAGAAAACGAAAATGAATCGGAAGAAAATGAAACTCCAGTCACACTCACTGCAAGTGTAATTCGAGAAGGTGTTCAATTTTCCAGTAAATTGGTAAACCATTTCATCGAAGAAGATGATAATTCTGAACGAGCATTCAAGTTCCAACGCGAGCTTCAGAATTGCATTTCTGGATATCAGGAATTGTACAAAAAAAATAGCAAAGCCATCGCAAAGTTTAATCACTTATTATATTGTCAAAGGGAATAAATCAACATGCGAAGTTGAGACCAATTTTACTTGTGAAGAATCATTATCTTCAGGACATAGATCTGATATGCTGACTATCTCTTCTAGTGATGAAAGTGATTTCGAACCAGTTCGCAAATTATGCCGAACACTCTCATATAGCGATGATAATTCTAAAGAAACAAATGTGAAGAAAGATTAACTTTCATAAAAAAATCTGTATTTTTTTGTAACATTTTTCCGTATAAATTTAGAAGGAATATGTTAAAATTATATTTTTCTGAAATTTAATAAACCTGTCTATGATTGTTAACGTTTTTATAAAATTATGAATAAACATTTCAGAAAGAATATACTAAGACTAATTATTTTTCTGAAATTTAATAAACCCTTTTTATGCGATTTTCGGTATATTGTAACTCATTGATTTAGTTTTATGATGTCTTAAAAAATGATGGAACGTATCCTTTATTTTTATGTGTCTAGTCATTTTTTGTGCGATTTTCTTTTATGCGTTTTCCTGTGGAACGTATCTATCGCATAAAAAGAGAACCAAGTGTATCTCAACTTGTATTGAAGTAGATAAGAACCAAATATTATACGTTAATTACATTTTGAAATTAGAGCATTATTTATACATTCCTACAGAAAACGAAACATAATTAAAATTCTAGTCATGCAAGTGATGTATTTTAATACACCTCTGAAATCGAGTTCACGTAATTTGAACCTTTGATGTGTCTTTGATATTTCAAGCTTGTAGCATGAATGGCAATATTAATGAAATAAGGAACAAAGTAATTCAGTTATTATCTCTACACAATTATAATTTGAATATAGTTGTGTATCATCTAAAATAAACTTTAGTATCTTTTTTTGTAAAAAATAAATCAGAAAAAGTAAAATGAAATACTTTAGCATAGAAAGACCTCGGTTAATAATTATTTTGCTCAACATTGACCAATGTTTAAATAAATAAAATTTGAATAGTTTAAATATAAATAATTACAAAAAAGAATAGCTAATATAGTTTCATTTTTTTTTTCATAACACATCTTATTAAATATTCTTTATTTAAAATTTGTTTCTTTTTTAATATAATGTATAATTTTTAAAATGTGTTGACTGTATTCTGATTTTATGAATTACTTTTATTTTTTATTTATTTGTTTTTATAAATATTGCAATAAATATATATTACAAATTTTGTTCGATTTATGAATTGATGCAATCCTTTTTTTGTTCATTTAATTGAAATGAAATAATAGTTCATATTTGTACTAAAAATTATGAATATTGTCTTGTTTGTTGAATTAAACGAGAAAAATAATGAACAAACAAAAAAGGTAATATAATAATAGCTAGTAACCCTACTGAATAATTGGTAAATTTTATATTTGCTCATGCAATTAATATCTGAAACAATTAAATTGTTTTTGTCGGTACATAAAAACCATTAATTAATAACCAGTTATAAAATACGTAACAATTAATAAAACTTTAAAAAAAATTATACAACGAATTGTTCCTATTTTATTTTATAAAAATTTATAGCACTGTACTTTATCAGTGTATAGTAGCAGATTTACAGACATAATGGAATTAAATAATAATGCTTTCAGTATTGACTTGCTTGATAGTAAGGAAAAGATAGATAGGACAGAAAAAAGATATATAGATTCAAGTAAATTATTCAAGTTTATATAGTAAAGTAAGTAATAACGTATAATCAATAACATTTAAAATAATGAACAAAAAAAAACATTCAATATTTATTTAGTAATTATTTCTTTAACTTATTTATATCATCAACATTTCTCACTTTTTTGTGTTCTGAGAAGAGGAAAACCTTGCATAGGGACAACGGTGGAATCGTGATTCTATGGGATTCTTGCCCTTTAAAAACCACACCTCTTCTTCATCAGCATCCAGTTTCTGTTTTGGAATGTTCATTGTTGGCTTCCACTGCCATTTTCTTTGTTCGCTCTCTCCATCCTTCTCTGATCTTCTTCCTTGGTAGAGAGTACTTCTGTCGCATTGCTTGTTATTATAACATTTCTCACTTAGATTTGCTAAAGTTTCATCAACAGTTACGGTACTTTTCAATTATGTAATAACATTTTCAATTCCATTTTAAATACTATTTTAAGTCTATTTTCTGGAAAAATTATTACCGTTCATACTTAATAAAGTTTATTTTATTTTTTAATGTTTTCAAAGAGATAATTTTTTCGAAAATTGGTATAAAATAAAATATTTCTCACTGTTGTATTCCTAGCGTCGATTTCACTTTTTTAATTGAATTTAATAAAAAACTAATTGAGTTAGTTTCATTTTATGAACCACTGCACATGATTTATGAATGAATATGCACATTATCATAAATTTCATTTGTTCGGTTACGCTTTTATAGTTAATTTAATTATCAAAAGGAAAGTCCAGGTACAAATTAGATTTCATTATATTTTAGTTCATTTAGATTTATGAATATATTATGGTAATTAAATCAAATAAAAGTATCAAAATTGTTTATAATTATAAAATTATAAACTACACATTTTGATTATAATGTATAGAGAACACTGTATAGATATATAAGTTTATAGTTGTGAAAAGCGGTCAATGGGCCTTTATAACATTTATTTTTCTTAAATTAGTTTTTGTATGTTTATGATTGTTCAAATAATTATAAGTTATGAAAACAAGTCCACCCGTATTTAATCAATTTATAAAATATTATATTGTAAGTTATTATAGATTTTGATATTATAATAATCTGAATAAAAGTAATGTGATTATATTAATTGAATGCATCGCTCTTTACTCAATTATGCTTCATAACATGACACTAATCGTAAATCTATACCAGAAACTAAATAACGACAGCCATTAAACTGATGTAATTATAATTAGAAACGAGATAATTAAATGTGACTTGAATCAATTCAAATGCTGAACACGTATTTTATGTCAACGAATTTCCTGGTTACTGTTGAAGCTTAATACAATTGCTTTATTGTCGGTTCATCAATTTGAAAGCAAATAATCTTAATTAAATGAAGATGTATTAATGTATTCATATTTTACAAAACTTTTTCTTACAAGTTAAACAAGAAATTCACAATAAAGAAATAAACGAGAAAGTTATCGAAGAATAACGGACTAGATGTTCGCCGACAAAATGGGATGAACATTGACGTTTGTCGGTTTAGCGTTCGGCGGTGTTGAAAAGTGAAATGGATGTCGACCACTTGGAAGAGAAACAGTGTGTACGTTCGCAAAGAAAACTTTTTAACTAACTGATAAAGCAAACAAAAGCCGACGCTGATGTGACAAAGTGTGTGTCTGTTAAAGTGCCATTCAACAAACCGTTCCACCGTTTACCAGGACGGAAATTCATATTTCCCTCTCTCATCGCTAGTTCCGCTCTTTCACACTTTCCTCGAACGAGTGGAAACTTTTCCGAAAACTTCCGCATCGAAAGTCGAATTTACATTCCGGGATGTTTATTGTTCTTATATTGGCCACACGTCTATCAGAAGTGACACTTCGGATTAAGTGACGCAGATAACTGGAATTTGGTTAGAGTTACCTTTAAATCAATGGTATTTCGTTGAATATTTTAGTGTAAACATTTCGTATGAAATATTTACACATTTAGTTAGCAATTTTTATTACAGAATTGGAAAACTTATTGTCAAAGTAAACTTTACAGAATTTATTAATTTCATTATAATTGCATAAAAGTACGAATTTCCTTTATGTTATAAACACCGACGGGAATAATTATAAAATATAACTATATAATATATAAATGTTATAGTTTTGATCATTTTTTACTTTAAATATTTTGTATATTAATTATTATAAAATGTATATCTCGTATTATAGAAATTCGATTTTGTTTTGTTCCGAGAAGAGGAAACCCGTGCATAGGGACCACGGTAAGAATCCCATAGTATCTTACCCACTAAAAACCTCTCCTCTTCTTGATAAGCCTATTTAGTGTTACTGCTCTGAAATGTTGATTGTATTACCTGTTAGTCCTGTTCATTGTTGGCTTCCATTGCCATTTTCTTTGTTCGCTCTCTTCATCCTTCACTGATATTCTTCCTTGGTATATAATACGTCTGTCGCATAACTTCTTATTATTTGCCAGCTGTCACTACTTCTAAGCAGTTCGCTGACAAAAATATGCGGTCTAAGTACGGTCCCTAGATTTGCTACAGTTACATGCTTCTTTGCAGTCTACCTGCGACAGCTGAATATCGTGTGCTCCGGACTGTCATTTTCATCGCAGTACTAACACTTTTCAAACTCCTTCTTCTGAAGGAAATGCAGGTACTTATCAAAACATCCATATCCAGAAAGCACCTAAGTCAGATGGAAGGTTGTTTCACTATGCTTTCAATTTGTCCAAAGAGCAATTTCTGGAATAAGTCTTCTGGTCCAGGCTCCATTCTGTGAATTTTGCCATTTCTCCTGCCACCTTTGTATTAGTCTGTCTCTTGCATCCGTTTTGCTAAGCCTCGACAGTCTCTCTTTTATCTCTGTAGCAAGCAGCTCTATAGGTGGTACTCCTGTTATTACTTGCACAGCATCTTTTGAGATTGTTCGGTATGCACTGCATATGCTGATTACATATTTCTGCTGCACCGTTTCAAACAATCTCTTCACCGTCATCGCTTCTTCCCACACGGGAGCTGCATACAGCATTAAAGATTGCGCCAGTGCCCCTAGCACTCTTTTCTTACTCGGTTTCGGTACTCCGTTATTTAACATCAGTCTGCAGATAGCTCTAGTAGTCTTCGCTGTACCGAGGGCTACTGCCCTGATGTGTTGTGTATAAATAACGCTGTTGTAAATGTATACCCTAGAAATTTGAAATTTAAACCGACAAACTGAAGCAGAGTTGTAAGTTATTATTTGTAGTTATAAGTTACTACACAGATTCTGAGGAAAAGTTAACAATTATTTAGTATTTTGTATACAGTATGTACAATAATTTAATTGGTACGTATAATAATAGTTTGAAGTTGTTTAACGATTAATTATACTTCTACTTAATTATAGAAATAAAGTGCACAAGTGTTTCAGAGCTAAAAAACGATGTAAATTAATGTTATTTTGTTAATGTGATTACTTAGTTTTCGGTTTGTATGAACTATACTTTTTTATACAAAATTAAGAGAATTCCTTGATATGGAACAATAAAAGCGAATCATAGCCGCATGGCTTGAGTTATCGTATACCACTCGGGGAGACAGAGGTTTAACTCCTGGACACACCAATCCCTGGTAAAAAGAATCATATGATCCTAAAAATACATCAAGGACTAGTTGTCAGTGAGCAATGGTTCTAAAATAAGTGTCTACACGATGGTTGATCGCAACCAGATACATACCAAAAAAATATATCAATAAAAATAAATCGGAAACTTGTTTTCAGTTTTAGACCTGAACACTTTTATATGAAAGACACGTTGTTGAATCATAGTAATAGACAAAATGAAATATGTAGAAAAAACTACCTATTGTCAATAGCCCTTTGGTGTAATGAAGGTTTATTTTGTTTATATTTTGTACTTGTGTAAAGTTTTTGTAATTATTATTAAAAAAATAAGTTTTACAAAAATTATTATAAACTTTTCTGACAATATATTTATTTTTATAATTTGTTATTATGAAATAAAAAAAAATGTATTTATATATAGTGTTCTGCATTAACTCCAGAGACAGAAATGGTTTAGTTCTTTTGAATATAATGATTGAATGTAGTTTAATTAGAAATAATTGAATTGTTCGATTACATTTTATAATAAGTGCTGTTATTGCATGAGTTAAGCAATTTCGTGATGATTAGTATCATTGCAAATTATCCGTAATATTAGACGGAACCCGGACTAAGTGAGGTTTCTAATATAAAATAAATAATACAAGTATAGCAGCACATGCAAATAAAAAAAAAATTATTAAAATTTTCTTTGTGGCGCTCATGTCCGCCCACACGTGCGAAACTTATGTTCAGGATGTACTTCCTTATCACAGACAGCGGCTTACATGGTACATCTGTACCATCTATAGAAATATACGACTACATATATCTTGTGTATCCAACGACTAATTCTATCTACATCATCCTCGCCCGTCAACGATTTACCAAATCTTTAAGTAATTATGAGAAGAATATATAAAATGAAATATAAATGGAAATGAATAAAATATGTATAAATTTGAAATTTATTATGAGCAATTATAAAAATAATATTGCTATTTACAGTATGTTGAAATGGAATTTAGTATTGAAACAGCCGCAAGCATTTTGACATGACATAAAATAAAGTTTTAAAAATAAATCACATTTGATGCCAATTACTTTTATGCACAATCCGGTGATATTTATATAATAATAATGGGATTGTTTAAAAATACAAATCATTTGCATAGATAATTTATTTTGCTCACAGTGAAATTAAGTTTGAAAAAAAGTCTCTCTTTGACATCGAAATGACGTATGTGTTTTATAATTTTTATTTATGTATGTATGATGAACAACTGCTGAACAAAAAAAAA
>JAFMTC010000346.1:86322-153310 GCA_018845635.1 Nicrophorus orbicollis
CGGCTAAATAGCTCATACATACTTTACTATCGATTGTTAATAGATATATCATTTCAGATTTGTCGCTTAAAAACCACTAAGAGTATCAAATAGTCATATAAATATTTCTAGGCAGTTCGTTTTATGATTATTTTTCAGTTTATTCTATGTATCTTCGGAGATTGATTCATCCATTTGCACTATACATTTTCTAGTTTTCATCTTCAATAAGTTGAATTTTATTATCATTATACATTTCCTCTATTCTTCTATTAATAATAGTTTTACTGAGTGGTATAGCCTTCACGTGTTTGTCATCTTTTCCAGAATTTTTCGCTGATATTGATGTTTTGTTTAAATTCTCTCATATTGTATGATTTTTCACTGATTTCAAATATAAGAAAATTTGATAACTGATTCTTAGTATGAAACTTTAATATCGTTATTTTTCAAAATGTTCAAATTGGTAGAGAAACACCGTTGTAAATCATCGATGTACACACTATTGCTATTTACATATCTTCTATGCATTAATTCTACGACTGAGTTCTAAAATAGTAAACATTTTTTACTTAATCATGGTTATTAAAACTTAATAAGTAAAAGGCAATTATCTGATAACCTCAACCAAAATGTACCACTTTAAGACTGATCTATTTTCACAAAATTTCCTTTTTAGGAACTTTCAAATTGAAATGTCATAGATATTGGTTATAAAATTAATACAGGCTTCTCAATTTGTATAATATTTACTATCAGTGGATAGTACAAGGATTGGTAAAGTTAAACAATTACTTTTATGTTATTTGTTTATCTAAATTTTGACTTCTAAGTGAAATATTCGGTCTTAAATAAAAATTTCGGTCTTAATATAATAAATAGTTAAAACGTAAATAAACTTTTGTATTTGAAATTACAGTAGTTAGAATATAATATCTTATTATATTTCAGTTGTATAGTAAAGTAAAAGATAAATAATTTAAACATTTGAAGTATAATCCCACTTTTACAATTTTAACTATTTATTTCAAATGTAAATAAAATTCTACAATAATTTATATATATAAAAAAAGTGAATCATATTATTCTATTGAAATAAATTGGTCGACAGAATATGCAAAAAAAATAATTCGAACATTTTGTTATTTATAACGCAATAACGAAATGTTACATTTGCAACATATGTAGATTGTATCAACATTCTGTGTGAAAAAACTATTAAAAAAATCCAGTGCAATATAAAATCGCTGTAAAATTGAACATTTGTTAAATTTTTAAACTTACAATGTATCCTGAAACTGTTTTTATTGTTTGGGTTTTACGAACATAGTCATATTTTTTTATAAACTCATTCAGCAGTTCTTAATCAGAAAATACTACACAATGTAAGGCTTTAATAATTATGTTGTTTGTTGTTTTAGTAAAAATACAATACTAGAATACCTTTATAATGTAGTTATTAATAAGTTATTATTTACTAATAATTAAACATATTAATATAAATAATGTAAATATGTTATTCAAATTTATAATAATAACATTTATTCCAACAGATACAAGCAGCTATTTCTTAATTTATATTATTAATACAATGTAGCATTTTTATTTTGCGAGAGGAAAAAGATAGTGGTATTTATATTTGTTACCGTAGTTTACATTATATGCAGTATATATTTTATAATTATACTATTTATTTAATAGTAATATTATACAGGAGATATTTTAATTTCATTGTAATCAATAATTTATTTTATTATTTTTGAAAGGAAAGTGCGGTTAATATTGTATAAATATTTATTTTTACACTCTCTTTCTTTCTAGACGATGTAAAAAATGTAAATATTATTTTGGGAAATATAAATATACAAAATTGTATATCAAAATTGTATTAAACTGAAGTATTAACATGGTAAATTACATGATTGGTTAGCACATCATTGAACGCAACACGTACTTTCGAAAGATCGATAGACGATTTATGTTCACTAATATAATCTATGGCACAATATGTCATGAACCGTGAAAATGAGATTAATCTAAATTGATTTTTCTATTACCTTTTTATACTTTTTCTAGTTAAACGATTTGTTTTTTTTTAATACATTGCTGAAGAACACAAGTAGAAACATTTTGACCAATAAAAACAAGTATTGTATCGATTTTTGTAGCAATTACTTCGCAGTTTCTTTTTTCGATATATTTCATCACATTTTCTCAAAAATTGGGCTCTTTTCTACTTCTATGATGACCATTAATTTGTAGATAATTATCTAATTATCTCTATTTTAGACCTTTTTCTAAACAGATTATTAAATAAGTGGTGAATCAGTCACATTATTGCAGTTCAATGCATATTTATTAAATATATAAATATGCTTAATTGGCCTTTAGACCATTTTAATTTTGGTGATCTTGATAATAATAGACATCATAATTTAACAACCAACAGAAGACTATTTTGTAGGTTCCAAAATCTAGATTTTTCATAGTCTATATAGCAATAGAAATATGTTGATTATTATGGTACATCCATCTCTATAAGTCATAGAAAATTCACATTCCGAAATGTGACGTAGAAGATTATTTTGTAAGTTCAAGAATCTACATATGTTTTGGAACATCCATTACAATATCAATTATTCAAATGTCAACAATTTATACAAAAAAATCCAACATTTTTATAACAAAATCAATTATATAAAGAAATTAAAATGTTTTATATACTTTTTAAATTCATTATATGAAAATTATGTATTAAATAATAATATTAATATAAATATCAAGTTACATCATTATTTGGAAACACTAATGAAAATTATACTTATTAAAAAAGGGAGATATCTCATGATATATTTCATAAACTATGTCATTATTTTTATACAAAAGGTATCATTAATAGAAGCTTGAGACCACCAACAAATATGATGTAACTCTGTAATTGTCGATCATTAAAGACAAAGTTCAAGTAATAGTCGCTATTAAAGTTGGTTGGATTTATCGAGTTCAGTTAATTCCAGGGACAATTATTTCGATACTAAATGTAGAATAGCAAATGTAAAAACATAATTTGGATAAATGAACGTTCACCCTTAATGAAGTTTTTAGAGATGAGGTGGAGCGCATGTAAATCAGCGAGTTTGTGTATATCATTTGTAGCATTTTCCCCCTCTTAATTTGTCGGTCTGGTTTTGAGGGGGTGTAAGAGGAAAAGCCTTTTGACTCCGGTCGCATTCCCTCTTGTAGCAGCGTGCCGTGCGCCCCCGAAATCCTCCTAATTAATTAGTTTAATAGCTCGTTCAATTACGTCCATTACTCTGCGCTCGTCCTTCCATCTTCCATCGTTGCGCCCTTTTTTAAATAAAAAAATCCAGCATAAATGAATTTACACTAATGAAATCCTCTGCACCCTCGGACAGCGGTACCAAAGTCCAAGCCGACGATCGAGGGCCTCGATCCATCCTACCTCGAGGGAGACATCCTATCAGCTAAGTGCACGTCGGCGCCGTCCGACCCTCCGCAGATCATCAACTGGTACATCAACAATGAAAGGGTGAGAATGATGATTCTTCGTTCGTTTCAGCTCTTAGTTTCTTCTTGTTACTCGATTCCCGCAGGCTCCGACCAAGTTCGTGAGGGATTTGAAAACTTCGATTCCTGACCACGACGGGCTCAGCTCAACCTGGCAGATGATCCGATTCGTGGTGGTGCAAAAGTACACAGAATCGGGAGCCAAGGGGTTCGAACTTGGATGTGAAGCTGTGCTTCCCGGTGCGCCATCTACATCCGCCCTAAGAACCATCAAGAACGTGGCTCTTCTCGACCCCGACGCCCACATCAACAACCAGCGCTACTTCCTGTACAGTTCCTCTTCCTTTGCGCTCCCAATTACCACTCTCCTTACGATAACTACCCTACTCGTCCTCATCCAAAGGTAGATCATTCCCCTCCTCCAAACACCATAACTACACCCCAAAACTGCGCAGAGTTAACTCCGGATCTTTCATTTGTTAGAGATATAAACACAGTATGTATTATAGTAACAAAAAAAAAACTTAAACGCAAATGTAAGCGTGTGCAATTATACTTTCCACCCAAAACAAAACTATACTAAACACAGAAACACACGACCCCACAGAAAAAAATATAATCGAGAGTTTCGATCCGGTCGGAATCATTAAAATTTCAAGAAAAAAAAAACTAATTGAAATTTTCATATCATAAATAATTTGTAAATACTAAATAATTAATCGAATCGATATATTTCAATGGAGGTAAACTTTCCGAAACTATGAAGAAGAGAGACTTAGTTTAGAATTCTCAAGCAATAAAAAATAATTGTTTATTTCTTGTTCGTTTCCAGCCACCTCCCCACTTTCTCTTTCATTCACTAAACATTGAAGTACACACACATTAAAATAAACTAAACTTAATTAAAATTATATATATATAAATAAATATAAATTCGGCCGACTTGTTGGTCGGTTTTAAGTCGTCTGTTTAAGGAAGATGTTTATTATTTTATAAATACATTAAATATTTAATTAAATAAATAAAAGTGAAGTATTTAAATCTATATACATATAAAATTATATGGCGGATGTAAACTGAAATATATATGTATATTGATGGAGGAATGTCGAGAATAAACTAAATGCGGAAGATTACAATATTGTTACTATATTATTATATATATTATGAAAATAAAATCAATAAAAACATGAACGAATGTCAATCTACATGCTTCTTGTTATTTCATATATCCAAAATTTACTTTTTCTAGGTATTCAAGGTAAGTGCTTCTTTATTTTATGATTTATTTAATATTTTACTGCACTATTAAAGAACCTGTTATTGCAGAATTCTTTAACTAAAATTCAACACTCAATAAAATACGATTACTCTTAACATTTTTGCTTCGAAAAAAAAAATCTTTTGTTTGTATTTCTATTATTTTCAGTTAAATACATTTCAAAAGAATTAAGGTTTTCAAGGTTTATTTTTCATACAAACATTCAATAATGTGCTTTTTATTGAGCTTTTTATTCAAAAAGTACAATTTAATCCACTTTTATAAGAGTATTGTGCATCATTGTATATGCCATTTCCTTTTCAGATTATCTGAAGAACTTCACATGAAACCAAACATTTATGGTATCTATAACAAATGTTTTTTTTTCTGATTAGAGTATTATAAAACTTTTAATAGTTTAATTTAAATAGTTTTGCAAACATATGATTTCTTTCAATAACCAAGCCCGAGAGAGCTTAAGTTCAAAGTGGCAGCGATATATCAACCATTTTAATACTATTTGTAACCCACTTACAATAAATATCTTTAAAACTTAAAAAAATACTTTGAACTATTATTTCTTTGTATTATTAAGGATAGTCTTTTAACGAACAGATAATACTGTCCATTTACCTTAAACAAAGACTACCGTATAGCAATGTTTTCCTTTCGTTCACTATGTATTCGGTCTTTGTAGAAAACGTAAATTGAAATAGCACAGTCTCCTGTAACACTCAAGTTTTGTTTTTTATAATTCAAAGCATTCTTGTCTTTCATGTGAAGATAAATGCCAGTAAATTATTGAAATTTGGAGAATATTAAAAAAAATATAATCAGAATAGATATAAAAATTAACCTTATAAAAAGAGGTAATTTAAAAATACAATTAAAATTTAGATTGTTTTGAAAATTTCAACTCGGACAATAATGCCAACACTTTTAAAACAAATTATTTTTATTTATCTTCAATCAGTAAATATTTTGCAAATTAACTTGCTTGAGTCTCAGGAATTTGAATATAATAAAAAAGGGCAATCAAACATACACTGAATGGCATAAAAAGAAAGTGTAAATATGGATAAAATTGGAAGGAGTTTTGAATTAAGATGTTACAATGGTGATTTGATGAAGGGTAGCGAAAATTAGTTAAATAAATAAATTTGAACTGTGGGCATGGAACAACCGGTGGGGAAGGGACAAGGGGAACGACGACGACGACAACGGCGGTCTACGTAATGAATGGGGGCCGGATTTTATGTGTGCGTTGCGAGGGCTCAATGTTATATGGGCATAGTTTCAAAGTGTAAATTTCCATTGGAATTAAACGGCCGGGATTGCGGCCAAAACTTTTATGACAGATATTTCCACCGATGATATTTCCCACCTCCGCCCCCCAAATTTATTGCGCCCCTCCAGTTTCCGAATGGAATTATGGATGGGGTTTTTGGGGTGGTTGTGGTGGCGGTGGTGGTTATGTTGCGACAAAAAAATATCATCTGTCGTGGGAGGATTCGGGCCGGTGGATTTATTGGCCATCGACCAGAATCGATATATAAATAAATATAAACAGCGGGTGGACGGTGCAGGAGGAGAGGGAATGATGGGCAGTCGGATTTGTTGGGTGGGGTGAACGGCGATGTTCGAAGAAAACGGTGGATCTGTTGGGAGAGGGGTGGAATGGAATGGAAATCAGATTACATACAGACGGGACCCGGGAAATTAATGCGAGTGGACTGGATGGGACTGTGTTTTACTAGTGGACTGGAGACTGGAGAAAAGGACGAGTAGCACGAGACGGTTTGGAATTTCTCTGTTTATAAACCTTTGGGCATCAAATAGCAACTCTAAAGATCCTCCACGCTAAACACTAAATCTATATCGCGTTTCAACTTCAAAGTTTACTATGGAATTAACCTCTCCTCTTCCAAAATCAAACGCGCACACTCTCTTAGATATACACTCAGATGCAGACAGATGTACAGACATGTAAACACACTTAGAAACATTTGTGAAGATGTAGGAGATTGTATCCATATAAAAATGTGAATTAACAAAAATATTTATAAGATATTTTCTGAAGGAAAAAATTTATATAAATAAATATATTGCTAGATTGGCAAAAAAATATGAGATAAATCTCAGATTGGATTACGGAAAATTATACATCTATTTTTTAATGGATCAGGAAAGACGCTGAACTACCTCATCAAGCAGTTCAACTTAGTACAGATCACGAACAAACAAACAAAATTCTAAAATTGTATTATTTTTTAATGTTAAAAATATTCAATTTTGGAACAAATTTTCTTTCGACGTTGCAGGTCAAACTATTTTTATAACTAGCAGTACTTACATTAAAACGTTGTTAAGGAGGACTTAACTATTGAAGAGCTTTAATTATAAAAAATAGATGGCGATAATCTAGAAAGTAGAGAAAAAGAAGCATTGACTAAAATTAACGAAGGTATAAT
The DNA here is from genome assembly GCA_018845635.1 of Nicrophorus orbicollis. NCBI lineage: Eukaryota > Metazoa > Arthropoda > Insecta > Coleoptera > Silphidae > Nicrophorus > Nicrophorus orbicollis. Next base: position 93,562 of record JAFMTC010000346.1, read on the forward strand.
ACTTCAAAATATGGATTCCGAAGATGAAAGCTATTCAAAAGTGAATGGTACAATTCAGGAAGCTCTAACTTGTTACACGTTTATATAGTGATAAAAAATTAACTATCCAATCAAAACTAGATAATTTCTTTTAAAAAATATTATATTTTTGGAAGACGTACTCTGTTCTGTAGCATTTTTTGTTTCAGTTTTCAAATTTTATTGTGCCAAATATGCATTCAGTAATTTGGAATTTAAAATAAAAGTAAAAACCATGATAAAGTGTAACTATATTAGTAACAACTCTTTGGAAGGCAACTAGTTTGGAAGTCAGGGGATATCTGTATATAAAAGGCAATGGGAAACATCTATTCATAAATGTAGAGAGGAGGATATAGTAGAACAAAAGTGATCCAAGTGCAAAATAAATAGTGCATAGAGAAAAATTTCTGATAGAAGGTAATTAAATCACTAAAATATTAGGCGAAGAAAAAGTGTAGAGTAAAATACTTAATACAAAAGCTATATTAAAACATAACAGTGATCTGTCACATACTTGTAATCATGTTCTATTTCCATTTAAACTAAACGAATCAGTAGATTAACGAAGACATTCGATGTTTGTTCGAAAGTTGCGTGATCCGTTTTTAGCACTAATGTGTTTTGTATGTGTTGCTGTATCTCACGATGGTTGTGAAAATTTTGCAGAAGGAAAAGCTGTCTGGTAAAGCAACGTGTCCGATTACCGAAGGAAAGGATTAATGCTGCACGACATTCAGGTAATAATAACATTTACTAGTTCGCTACGCACGAAATGTATCCGTGTCAGCAAGGCCGGCTGGAGGTTTTGCGAAGTTTTGGCAAAAAGTAATTAGTGCAACCAGAAGAAAGATATCTTTAATTAGAAAAAGAAATTGAAAATTAGAAGTTCCGAGAAATCGAAAATGTGAGTCGATCTTGCATATCTATAGTAGGTTAAAAAATGCTTGAGCAAGCATTCAACCTACATTCAAAGTGAAATCATATTTTAAATGTAATTACAGATGCTTGTATTTTCTTTTTAAGTTAAAAATTAATTAAATAAAAAATATATTTCAACAATCTAAAAAAGGTTTTATAAATCGTTATTTTCTTATTGTGTTAATTTGTTTTATAGAAAACAAACACCACATCACAAAACTACAAGAAAAAATACAAACTACAATAATAAATGAATATAGAGAAAAGAAAAGACAATTGCTGCAAAGGGCTATGGAACATAGGTCTTTTATTCAATGACAAACTTTCTAAATTAAGTTATTTCCTTTGTAAGAGTCCATATTTGTCTGTAATTGTTGATTTAATTATGACATACACCATTAATAGTATCGAAATAATAATGATACTTTTATATATATATATATTATATATATATAAGCGGTTTTTACATATATTTCTTAGCTATGTAGCATCCTAGTGAATGAACTTATCAAATACAATCATTGATTCTCATCCCATATTATTTCCAACAGAAGGTTTTTATCAAGTTACAAGAATAAAAATTACAGTTATCAACCTACAATTCAGCAATCCTGTTAAAAAATTAAAAATTTAGATTTATCTTATTTTTCTTGATTTAGATAAAGAAAACGCTAACCTTTTGCACGTACTTATATATTATATTTATTTATATTTTAAAGACAAAACATTATGTTGTATTTTGATAATCGACAAAAATAAATATTTTTTTCGAATCAAAGCAAACTCTATGAAGCATTTCCATACGTAGCTTATTCATACTGAAATTTCTTACCTGCGAGAGTAAATAAAGTTAATTTACAAATGTACACATTACCGTATCTTAATTATTAATAAACAACTACCACTTATTTATAATTAACACGTTAATAATAGCTTTGCTCGGAATGAGCTATATTAAAATTGCACACGTTGCGTACTTTAAAGCAAGCACCTTTTAATAATTTTCATGTTTATGCTTTCAGTTTTCGGTATTAACTCGCAACTCTCACATCATTTATGTTTAAGTATGTTTTCGACCTACCGATATTGCGTTCTTAATAATTAATGATGCAAATTCATATTTAATCTTCTATATGAACCGACAAGCTATGAATTTAGTAAATGTAATTAATTATTAGTTTGCCTCGGTTCAAAATAATAATGTGTATAAGACTGGACCATTAATTTAAAATTTAAAATATTCACTCAATTTTTTTTTATAAATATTTAAGTACAGTATTAAAAAAGTATATAAATATGTTTGAAAATATATATTAAAGTATGTATAGAAATTATGTGTAATTCAAATAGTCTAGTACTGACATAAATGTTAGAAATATATATATGGTTAGTAACCTTCCATAATGTTCTATTATTTTTTTATTGAAATTTTAAAAATCATATATTGTTTATCTTTTATGATTTATAATAAACATTCTCATTACTATAAATATCAGTAAGATTTATGTAGAAGTCACAATAAAAAAAAATATAAATTATTTCAACTGTTAAAAAGACTGTTTATAGGACATTCCTTTATTATAATTTGTCAATAGGTAATATCACTATTTATAATTAAGATGGTCTTATCTTGTAATAGCTATATTTTTAACTGTTTTGTATTATTTTTAGCTAGTGAACCACGGAAATACACCATTATAATTTAGAGAATATATTTATTAGCATTTAAAAAGTTACAGAGAATATTTTGAAGTCAAAATATTTAATGGAATCTGCTTTACAGACTTCGAAAGACGAGTAAAATTTATCAGAAATAAAAAAAGTAACTGGCACTTTATTTTTCTGACTCATACTTATAGACGAATCTACAATTAAATGGAAATATTAAAAATTATATTTATAACAGGGTTTTAAAAATTTAGTTTTATATTTTGTCATTTATTCAACTTCTTAAAATTGCTAAAAAAAGGTACTACAGTTATCACAATTATCTTAGTTTGGGTGAGAATTATAAGTGTGCTGAATATACTATATAAATTTGAGTAAAATCAGTAGTATTTGAGAAATTGTGTGAGATAATTTTTAAAATGTGGTTTCTCGAAATACGTGAAAGTTTCGATAATCATTTCTTTGTATGTAGTTACCCAACGACAACGAATATTGGAAAATAATTTATAATGATAATAACACATTGTACGACCCCTCGAATACATTTGTTACGTTAACTTTATTGGAAAATAATTGAGTAAATACTCAATCCGTTAAGATAAAACGTGTTTAGTTATGTACTTTGAACCTGTTTAAATACGCTATTATGCTATGTTATATACATATATAGTCAAATCTTCCTATGTCACGTTTGATTTGTACCTACATACAATTATTTACAACAAAATACTTTTCATAGCATTGCAACATTTAATTATATAACTAGAACTAGAACTTCTAGATGATAATGTTTATTATTTCTACATTTTGGGTACAAATATCAATGGTTCTTTAGAGAAATTGAGGAAAATAAAGATTTGTATATACATTGCTTACGTTTTGAGTAAGCGGATTCAGGAGTTAATTGAACATTATGTCCTTACTTTTTATATTATTTTTTAAATAAGGAGGAATACTTAAAATAGTCCCACAAGAACCTCAATGTAACCTTTGAGAATCGGAAAACATCTCTACATGAATTACTCTTTAAGAATGTGTATGGACTTTAAATTTAGCAGCTTCAGAAACATCTCAAGTATCAAATCCGACATACAGTTAGAAAGTTAGAAAAAAATAATTTGTACGAATCAGTTCGTTGAAACAGAATTACAAGAGAATCAATATATTTAAAAAGTATAATGTATTTGTTTTTGGTTTTAATATCTTGTTTTATTTATATTACTTTATCTATCTAATAAATATAATTAAGATATTATTTGTTAAACAATTGGTGCAGCATCCATCAACCAGCACTTTTCGCACATAAAAAATATATGGATACACACATAAACATTCGCACAGAATTACTGAAGTATTTTTGGTAGCTCTTGAGGTTTGAACTTATTAGTCTTCTCAAATGGTTTCATATATTCACCAGGACAACAGTTTGGTTTGGATGGACTCCAATGGTCGTACCTGCATGATTTTCCTTTTCCTTAACTAAGTTGACTTTCGTATGGCTATGCAAAGATAAAAATAACGTAATATGTATAAGTTTGGATAAAAAAATAGCATCGCTTCAATATAGTGAAACTACTCCAGATAATTAAGTTGTACTATATCAATCGCGTTATAGGAGAGTTTAAAGTAAATTCATTGGAAATTAGTTTGACTTGAGAATCGATTGACTAGTAATTATTTTTTTTATGGTCATAAATATTTTGTATACAAAACCCGAATTTTAATATGAAAAATGTAACGAGTTTTATTATTATCAAAAATATTCCAATAAAGGTATATATTGGTTGCCTACAATATATAAAAAAATAATCTGTCAATATGTGAAGTTTGTTGCAGTCAAGTTTATTAGAACATCGAAGTCAAATAAATGTTTGAATGCCTGAAGAAGAAAAACGCAAATGCATAATTTTAGGATGCCAGTTTTACTGTAAGCTTAAATATTCATTTTGGTACGGTATCTAAGCCAGTTTATTTATAAGGTTGCACCGGTTCGTTACGTCGAACGATTGCCGTTTTCATGTTCTTCTTTTTAATAATAGAGTTCTGTCAGCGGGTTGTTCTTCATATAGCTATTGTCGAGATGGTAGTACAGAGGAAGGATTCGATTAATGCCACATGTAAGCTAGAGAAAGGAAAGGAATCGGTATTGCAGAACATTGGGGTAGAATTGAGTAAGTTCGATTTTAAAGACAATTAATTTAGTGATTCCTTTTTTAAAGGGCGGTAAGATCGAATGGGACGAGCAAGTCCAAAGTTACGTGCTGCTGTCATTCTATATTGGTTATATGATAACACAGTTAATGGCAGGTGTCATATGTGATAAGGTTGGGGCTAAATACCCGATGATCATCAGCATATCTATGTCCACAATTACGACAATTCTGCTTCCCATATCAGTGATGGAAAAATTGCACTGGCTTTATCCATTCATGCTGAGATTTTTGTGCGGTATTGGTCAAGGTTTCTCCTTCCCGGCAGTAACGACGTTTTTGGCTCGCTGGGTGCCTTCAGATGAAAGAGGAGTTCTCGGATCTATAGTGTACTCTGGATACTCTTTCGGTATAGTACTTGGAACGCTGATTAGTGGCTTGGCTATAGATTACTTCCACCACTGGGCAGCACCTTACTACATATGGGGAATCGCTGGTATCATATGGTTACCATTTTTCGTTTTGTGGGCTACCTCTGAACCGGTCGATCACAAGTACATAACGGCCGATGAAAAAGCTTTGATCGAGTCGAATATCGAAAGCAAAATGAAGAGCGATATTCCTTTACGTAAGATACTCACCGACATTGGCGTCTGGGGATTAATATTAGGTCAAACCGGAAACAACTATATCACCTTGAATCTAATCACCTACCTTCCAAAATACTTGAATAACGTACTGAATTTCAATATGAAACAGAACGCTTGGGCCTCGTCCTTACCATTTCTGGGCATGTTCATAAGTAGCATTATCTGCGGCCAGACTTCCGATTATCTGACCAAGAAGAAGAATATGAATGTAAATTTGATAAGGAAAACCTGCACCTTCTTTGGTAAACATAGTATTCTTGATTTAGAGTTACTTATGATGAATTTCAGGTAGCTGCGGTCCAGCGTTCTTTCTTCTGCTCTCCGGTTACGCAAACTGCAACAGGCTGTTGGCAATGATTTATATATGCATTTCAGTCTTCTTCAAGGGACCTTTTTACGCTGGTCTTAAGATCAATGGTATGGATTTGACCACCCACTATGCCGGTACAGTAATGTCATTCTCTAATGGATTTGGTTCTATACCAGGATTTGTCGGACCCTACATCGTAGGTCAAGTGGCTCCAAACGTAAGTACAAAATTGTAGCTTAAATATGAAACACATACAAAAGTCAATCATAAAATAAACTTACCTTACGTAATTACAAGATATGTTAGTATACAACATTATCTACTACATATATTGCTGAAAAATGATATATTCGTCAATCATATCAAATAATAATATGTTACATTATCTAAAACTAAATGTTAGAGTTATTTTAATTTTAGTTATTTTTTCAAATTGAACTATTCACATTTATTTTACCTAAACAATACACAGATAGTAAAACATAAGTAGTAAAATTCTATTTTGCATGAATATTTGACCCTACTTTTATAATTAATAATGTATTAACGAAATTGTTGTATCTGAAGAACAAATTGGAGGAATGGCATAGGGTGTACTGGATAACGTTGGGCATCACTACGGCTTGTATCGTCTTTTATTTATTTACTGGGAAAGCACGCAGAGCCAGATGGGACTACACTGAGGAAGAGTGGAATCAGATGGATCACACGAAAAAGAAGAGAAAATGGTACCAACAGTACTCTCCAGAGGAACTGCAACAACTGCAGGCAGATCGAGAGGAACGTAGGTTGAGATCGCTCAGCCGCACAAGGAAATTGACTAAATAATCGTCGACCTTTGTGCTACCGTTAATTATTTCATTTTTTGTTAAATTAAGCGATACGAAATTTACATTGCAAATTCTCGCACCGCTTTCTGTTTACTTTAAGGCCCACTTTTGATTTTAAACTTACTTTAATTTCGTCGTACCCTCAGCTCGCAATACTTCAATTTTTATGAAGTTGAATGGTTTATAACTGTTCATTTTATATGAAGAAACTTTATTGCGAATCCACAGATTATTTAATGTTAGTAATAGTACCTTCTTGATTTTATTAATTAGGGAAAACTAGAGATAGAATAATATATAAACTAGAAAATGCTGCATAAGACTGATTTTTTCCGTCTTTAATAAATCAAGTCAGTTAATAAATATTAATATTGTGTTTCGAAAATGTTGATTTTTTATGAAAAATTGAAAATAACTTTGTTTTACCGAATATTAGTTGTGGTACCTTTTTTATTGATATTCATTAGCGAAAACTAGAGATATCTAACTATAAAGGATACAAATGAAGGAATGTTGCAAAATAATTTATATTTACACTAATCACAATTTTGAGAACTTGAAAATACATGTTGAAAAAAGTTAAAAATTTACTTAGTTATTGCTATAATTAGAACTTAGTAGTTAGCATTTATCTCTCTATAAAAAAATATCTTCTAATAATATTAACCACGAAAGGAGGACTTGGAATTGCAGGGAAAACATATTTAGCTATAATGATAAGATCTGTTAACTCATTTTAAACTGAACTGGTGAATTGTTGCATTTCCCAATAATAAAAAAAATATAGGTAAGTATCGAATTATCTTACTACCATTTGTCTTCAGAAGCTAGAAATTTTGGATTTACTAAATGTCATTGTGCTAAATTCTGATATATCAGGCAACAATTTCTGAAACATAGTTGACAGAATCAAATGTATATTCTTGAAAAAGGATAATACGAGATAAATTATTATTTAATAAATAGTAGGAGACCGGGAAGTAATGTCGTTTCTTCTTATGTCAATATGCTACTATCAGCTCCGGGTGTGCTTCAAACTCGTTTTAAAGACATTTTATGGTTAGAGTGACTTGTTTACTGAAATACAATTAATTTGTTTTTGCAATAGTACATGAAATGGTCAGTTAAATACCAGAAGAGTTATATATTTGGCTTTGTTTGCTTTTTGAGTTTCACAAAGATAGTTATGTCATCAATTTCGATATTTATCCAAGTGCATTCAAAAGTGGAAGCAAATCCATGTGTGAAAATCGAGGTGATATCCAAAGCTTGTAACCTACCTTTGTCGACCATCCAAAAATATTTACAGCAGATTGGTAAAATAAGCAGAGCAGATGTTTGGGTACCCCCTAATTTGTCTGAACAAAACAAGACCATCCGATTCATTACATGCAACTAATTGTTTCAACAGTACACTACAGAAGTATTTTTTAGATCCTTTTTTCACTGGATAAAAAATGGGTCCTCTATGATTGCAAAAAGGCTTTTGTGTATTTGGTGGAGTATTAGCGGAATCGTTCATTTCCTATAATCTCAATTTATTCAATAATAAATGTGCTTTTTCAATATAAGGTTGAAAACCCATGAATTTGTTGAATGGATTATAACTGTGTTTTTTTTTATGAAAAGTTGAAAGTAGCTTTGTTGCGGATCCGCTTATTATATAATATTATTGATGGTACCTTTTTTGTTGTTATTAATTAGCGGAAACCGGGGGATAGAGGGAAGAGCATAGGAAGGATATCAATTAGGGGATGCTGCGGAGCGAAGCGCGGAGAGTCCTTTGAGTGCAATAACGGGAGAGCGGAGGCGGCTGTAGTTGGGCGGCTGGCGGCATCGTAGGGACTTAGTGTAGTGGAGAAGGTTGGTCTGCTGTGTTAGTAAGCGAAGGGAACGAGGAAGGATAAGGGAAAGGGCGGAAGGTCGCTGCAAATGGGGCCGCATACATATACACATTCAGAAAGGGCGCACCCACACAATAGCCGTGGGGGATCAACTTCGACTTATAAATATTCAAATCAGCCGCCACGGAAACTTATATCACCGCCGTTCCTACCAAAACTACAATTGAAAACTTGACGCAAACAAACGCTTCATCTTCGAAACTTCCCTATTAATTAGGATTATAGATTAAAGCGCGTCGGCCGAACGAAGCGATTTACGGCTTTCTTTTTCATCTTCCTTTCCGTCTTTAATTAAATCCGGGAAACGCTTAATTCTTCTTATTGCAAAAAATAAAATAACGAGACGCACACGACGTGCATGTACACATATACATAAATTTATAAACATATCGAGGGCGACTGCTGTCAGTGAAAAATCGGATCATTTCCAAGGAAATTCGAGCTATTTCCCACGCTCCAAGTATATATATTCATATGTATATATTTATATATACATACATATATTTAGTATGCTTTCGAGCGTCTAGGTAACCAGTCTTGTTTCTGCATTATTTTCCGTCCCTTGTTGTCTGTAATAAGCATAAAGAGGAAAGACAAATGGAATTGGCCGCGGGGACGGTGAATTTTTACAATTTAAATGGATGCTAAATCGCAGTGGCAGTTGAATAAAGGCGGGCTTTAGTCTGCGCTTGTAACTACATTAAAATAGAACCTCGTTTCGATTCATTTGAATAATTTTATTTCATTTGGGATTCCCGAAAAACCCTCCTCCGACCCTTCGACCCAACGCGTACCGAACGCGATAATCATTCCACTCCGGTCCACCAGACCCCCCCCCCGCAACTCCCGCAAAATCCACCCCACGACGACATCGCAGACACCAGTAAAAGCAAATTCATTCAGCTCACAATGGGAAAACCTCCTAATTAACAATAATAATCTTCATCGCACTCATTTTCTTACTGGCAAACTCCAAATGTCCGCTGCGGTACTTTATTCAATATACATTCTCTCTTATAATTGAAGTTGGAAGTTCTGGTAGTCATTACAATTACATTAGCATATTCGACCTGCTAACAAATGAAAGACATTTTTTCACTCTAATATATAGTAACTTTTCACAAACTAAGAGACGGGACACATTGATGTGTCGCCAGTCGATTTTTAGTGGGTGGTAAGATCTTGAATATATATATTTTTAAGAGTTAAAATGGTAATTCGGTTCACGGAAAAATTGTAAAAGTTAATACAGAACAAGTAAAATCAGAACATCGTAGGAAAAACTGCATAGTATGTATAGGAACCTTCAAAAAGGAGATTAGCAGAAAAACCGAACAATGATAAAGGAGAACAAGGAAAAAAACCGTTTTTTTTTATTTAAGACTTTTTTGTCTATTTAATTATAAAATGTAAACGTTACTATATTCAAATAGAGAAGAAGTCTCAAATGCTATGTAAATACAAATTATTTCTATGGTGGACCGGTCCACTAGCCAAAAATACACCTAATTTTATTATTACACAATCAAAAAAATATTTGAAAAGTGCCTTTCTTGTTACTTTTTACAACTGGTATAAGGTATGAAAAAAATATTAGAATTTACATTTACATGGAGAATAATGGCATTATATTCTATGCAAAAAAATCAGCTTAGAAGACATGATTCAATGTTGAATATGTAAAATTTGGTTGTTTGACATTCATAATACATTTACCTTTGAATGAATTTGAAATAATTACTTGTAGAAATATTTTATTTAACTTTAAATAAAAAAAACTACATGTTGTACTATCGTTATGCAAACATGTTTGAATTTTAATCCCTTTAGTCTGTATCATCAGAAGTTCCATATCGCAAGTGTGCGATAATTATAAATATAAAATGAATAAAATAAATACTATGAAATAAATCAATATCTTCATTATGAAAGAAAATGATTTCTTTTCAAACTTTTGCACATCATTTTTTTTTGAAACGATGATGTTTCATTTTCGTTGTAAAAACATTAGAAATAGGTCATCGATTTCCTTGCTTTGTTTGTATGTTTATTGGAGTGGAAAATCTGCAAAAGGCTGCAAAGTCTTCTTTCTAAGTACAATTTTGAAACCCTGATATCTCGAACTTTCATTATTAAATCGAAGCAATTTCATATTTAAAAGTATCTGTAACAGCATGCGAACAAAAATTTGGAAAATATTAATAGAATCACACTTTAAGTTTGAAAATATTCTTTATTACTAGCAACCAGATAAAATATAACTCAGTACATAACAGTGAAGAAAACTTTACATGTGAGCAGTACACATTTTTTAACAGTTATTTTTAATACTTATAATAGCAATTGTTTTTGTAGTAATCAAAAACAAGATCTTTCTGCCCGGAGTTCATCTCTTTACGATTATTGATTGTTTGTCTTCCCACAAAACATGTTTATTTGTGTGTTTTTTGTTATTGTTCTGTTTGGCTATGCAACTTTTATAACTGTATTCTTTGGGTCTACTGCATTTGCCCGTCAGTCATTTGCCCGGCGCTCATTAGCCCGACATTCGTTTTCCCGACTGTATCGAATTCCCGACATCCGCTATCCCGACATCAATTAGCCCGACTATACCAAATTTCCGACATCCCTTAGCCCGACATTCGTTATCGCGAACATTTTATTAGATTTTGGATGTTGTGCAACGATGTTGGTAAACAGTGACAACACTGTACGTTACATGCTAAATTTATGCCAATTGAGGAATTAAGCGAGAGTCTGCTTTCAGAGTAATGACTTCGAAGAACAGTATGACCTTTGAAGGAATTACTCCAGATACATTTTACTTTTTTATTTGGTGTGTGTCTGGTTGCCACGACAAATTGCAATCTGTCCTTTCGGACATTAAGGAAATCACAACTATTTCATCTTTTACACAACTATTTTCGTACATCTCTCGCTTAATTCCTCAATTGGCATGAATTTAGCATGTCTGTGTAAGACATGAAGCATACAGTGTTGTCACTGCTAACCAACAGCCATAATCTAAGAAAATGTTCGCGATAACGAATGTCGGGAATTTGATGTAGTCGGGAATTCGATGCAGTCGGGCTAACGGATGTCGGGAATTTGATACAGTCGGGCTAATGGATGTCGGGCCTTAGAACGGGTCCCGTATAAAATTATTAATTTACCCTGTAATCATTATAGTATAAATTACGATTGTTGATATTTAAAGAAAATTACAGATATATTGTTTTTTGTCCAACAAAGAAAATTATTTTTAAAATAAAAAATTGTTGAAATATATAAATATGTAATACTGCTCTAACATTTAACTATTGTGTAGGGTCTATGAAATTCTTAATGTGCTCTTCCAAGAACTGACCTTTCACCTCATCATCAATTTTTTGATTTTATATTTAGAGTTATATTTTCAAAAATAAATTGATGATTCTATAAAATTATCTACTTTTTTTGTGAAATAAAAAAAAATATGTAAAAAAGGTGAGATTCGGAAACCAGTAATCGGTTTTTGAATAAATTGACAATAAAATGTTTCTTTTTGGAAATATTCATGTTAATAGTATTACTGATTTATAGGACTACAAGTTTATATAATTTTGAACTTATATATACTCACTATATGGTACATTAGCCACTGTATATAGCTACGTTGTTTATTGTTGACTTAACAGCGGTAAATATATACTTTAGTTACACAAGTGTGTGCATATAGTGGAAATTAGCGTTCGCCGGAGGAAAGGGTACGCGAGGACCACGCATTACGTCGTTTCGTTTATTTACTTTTTATCTGGGGCAAACGGTGCGTATGAAAGGAACATTATCGCCCACTTTTCGCTTATTATATTAGGGCATTAGGCGGAAGCAGCAGAAGTAGCGCCGCATCGTGAAATGTGTAATATTTTTAGGGGGAGGTTTGCACGATAAAAGCGGCCATAATTTTCGGCAAAGTTTTCAGTTCTCACGTCCGTTCGGCTGAGCTGCTCAACGGTTTGTATACTCCACCATCTCTGCCACGATTATAAATCCCGCGGAAGAGATCATCGCCGGTGATAATAGCAATAATAATAATAATAAAAATCATCCGGGTAATGATGATGATGACGTGGTTCGAGCAACAACGGAGAGATTCACTAGGAAGAACAAAAAAAGAAGAAATAAAATAAGGGTGCGAAGGTAAGAGGGAGGAGATAGCACAACCCCCATTATTTCACTTCTTCGTTCCCGTCCGCTCTCTTCCTACACTTGCTCACCTGAAATATTATTATTCAGCACACACTTAACGGTCCGTGAATATTAAACAAAAAAAGGAGAGAAAGAAGAGGATAAAAAAATGTATAATGGAAGTTAGCGATGAGAGAGCGTAGGGCGACGAAACTTAATCAAAATTTAATTTGACGCGTTCCCATTAAAAAAATAAAGAAAAAAGGAGATTATCGTCTTCATTTTATTCCGGGCCTGATTGCGTTCGCAAATTGCGTATTGCATATAAATTTAGCGATAGACGGTGCGGAGCGTAGAAGGACGTCGGAATTGCTGCAAACCGCGACAACGATTTTAGATTCAATGAATTCAGAGCGACTCCGGGGATTTCAGTGTAATAGGAATGGAGATATGTAACTTCAGCGAAACACAAAATTCGCATCTAGGATAAACACTATTAACAGCATCAGAAGGAGAAGATGAAGGAATTAAATGGAAAGAAGCAATTTTAATTTTGTGTTGGCAGTAAAAAGGAAATTGCTCGTTTTAAAATGCGATTAACAAAAGGGACGGCGGGAGGATATGACGTAGGGTGGGTTCTGTGCAGTGTAAGAAGGCCATCCTGCAGAGGGGGTTGCCAGGAGTGAGGGTTTTCCTTTTTTATTTTTATTTTATTTGATTTTTTCCTGTTTCCTCCCCCGGCTCCGACCTCCACCGCCGCCGCCTCTGGTGGATGGTGGAAGTAAATCGTTATCAATCGCCAAACCAATTTCAGCTCAGTTGCAGGGGGGCCATTAGACGCGGGGCCTGGAAAAGGAGGAAAGAGATCTGGGGTTGTGTATATGTGTGTGGGTCTGCGTCTGTGTTGTGTGTCTTCCCTAACTTTAGATGAGCAGCAAAAGGGTCAAACTCTCGCTCTCTATCTTCTAATATATATAGATATAGATGAATAGATAGATAGAGTGAAGTGGAGTGGAGGAAGGAAGGAAGGAAATGTACGGGGGTGGCTCGGTTGAAAGCTGATGGTTTGTGTCGGGAATGAGGAAAGCAAGAGGTCGGGCGTCCAGCAGTTACTTGACCATGTGAGAAATCGCAATTTTCCATCTTTGATGTAAGTCAATTAAGGAGCGACGGGGGAGCTTTCGTACAACAGAAATCAACGCATTTTGTGAAATCACCAACAGAGCAATAATTTGATGAAGTCTTTTGAAGTGTTTTTCTTTTCAGAACAGTATTTGTTAACGACGAACGTCAAAATTTGTACATGAAAAATCAATAAATGTATTAAATGCATACACTATTGTTGTCTGCTATTTAACATTACAAATAATTCCAGGAAATCTGAGAGCAAGTAAATACAGATCACGAAAAGCAGAGATTGCAAGAACAGAACAAGTAAAAATAGGACAGGAAATATCAGAATCAATCAAAAGGAGAATAGCAGCTAAACAGAAAAAAGTAAAAGGAAATCGAGGCAAAAAGAAACAAGTGCAGTTTAGAATAAGGAAAACAAAAACAGTAAAAAACATAGCATGAAAATTCAATATAGTATACTTGCAAATTGTTGAAACGTATTAAAAAAACTTTTTGAATCTAATACATTAGAATTAATGTAGAAATAAAAAAAAAATATTGAACTTAAAAAATATATCAAACACCAAACCAGGCATATCTAAAAGAAATATAATAAATTATATAAGAGAAAAAAAATAAAGGTTATAATTATATTAATACATTGAGATATCGCATTTCTAACTGGAATCTCTATTATAATACGACGTATAAAATTACTGCAGACTGTGTTTGTATACTGATCTCCTTTATCTATGTTCTGTTTTTCTTGTTCTCATAGTATATGAATGTTTAATTAGATATTGCGTCACTAAACCTGCAAACAGGATTGAATGAGATTGAACACTGGCTCAGAGACTGGCGTATTAAAACCAACGAAACGAAATCTACCCATGTCACCTTTACTATGAGAAAGAAAATATGTCAGTAACTTTAAACAACAAAGTACTACCACAAAAGGAACACGTAAAATATCTTGGAATGTATTTGGATAGACGACTCAACTGGAAGAAATATATATGGACTAAGAGAAAGCAATTAGGAATAAAATTCAGTAAACTGTATTGGTTGCTTGGAAGAAAATCAGTGCTATCACTAGAAAACAAATTACTAATTTATAAATCCATCCTCAAACCAGTATGGATATATGGTATACAGTTGTGGGGTTCAGCGAGCAACTCCAACATCGAAATACTACAGCGATTCCAGTCGAAAACTTTGCGCACGATTACCGATGCACCCTGGTATGTCCCAAACAGTGTTTTACACAGTGATCTACAAATCAAAACAGTGAAAAGTGAAATTACAAACTATAGTGAAAGGTATCAAGGAAGACTCCAATCACACCCAAATAAACTAGCTGAAAATCTGCTAGTACATCAAATACATACAGACTTAAAAAGTGCAACATTCTGAACTTACCACATAGATTTAATTAATATATATTATATAATATTATTATAGATGGATACTTTTGAGTTTCCTATCTACATGACAATTGTACTGCCAACAAATTTGCTTAATATCCTATTTGTGATAGATTGTAAGTACAATAAATGATATAGAAAAAAAGTAATATTTTGTTACAATGTATTTTGAGCGCTAAAATATTACAGAAAATATCACTTTTTACTAATTTCTACATAACAAAAATTTTAATTTTATCTGAGTACTATTATTTATTTCTATATTTTTTAAATTAATATTGTTCTTTAGCGAGCAGATGGACTACTTATTTTTAAATGAACGGAAACTAAGATCTAATTTATAAGTAAAAAGGAAAAGTTTGTTTTGTAAATATACTCAGACAACACTTTGCATTCTCGCAAATTGAAATGTGAGTTATTATAAGAAGACGAGAACTTCCAAAACAAACTAATATTTTCGACGATGCAAATGCGCAAAAATGCGAAAACTAAAATATCGTAAAGCCCTTCCTAGTTGTAAAATATTTCAGGTAAGGATGAAAGATATTAAACTTTTATCAATGTTAATATTTTTTTTTTAATATAATATACTTATAAGCGCATCATTTTATACAGCTATAAAGCTATATTAATAATACATACAGATTAAACCAAACATTTTTTTGTTGCGTTGCGATTTCATTAGTTCATTTCTCTGTGTTCTTGCTGCTATCCCTAATACTACTACTATTATGTCCTTCGACTGGGTATATGTCACTAAAGCAAATCTAGCTTAGCTGATATTCGATCCACTATTTCTCAAGTTTAAGAAGAGCGATTCTAATCATTCCAATATGAGTTGCCCTAAAACGAAATTTATAATTATTTATTCTCTATTAACTTTTACGAAAAAGTTATGTTTGTTAATCGAAGATTTCCTTGTATTATTGTTATCTACGTAATTTCCCTATTTAATTATTCTAAAGATCTGTGTATAAATGTATAAAGTAGTAATAATTTTAATTTTATTGAAAATATAATTTAAAGCACACGATTATATTATTACTAACAAATTTATTGCAACAACTACATGAAAAATATAAACCAAAATAATACAAATACAAAAAAAGGAAAAAATAAAACACAGTTATTGCCTTTAGAGTAAAAATGGCTATAGACAATTTCCGGTAAATAAAACTAATGTGCAAAATATGATCCACAAAAAGAACACCAAATTAAGTGGTAGATGATTATGTTAATATGTATATTATAAAATCTAATTATAAAAACAATATTATCATAAATAAAACAAAAATAAAAATGAAATGAAATTAAATTTAAAGAATAAGATGGATAATTCTGTTAACGATGTAACGAATCGAGTTGAATCGCATATGAGGTTAAAATAGATTGTGATAGGCAACTGCGAGTAATCGATCAGGAATCAAACGGATCGTGTCCTCTGCAATGACAGCGAAAATTGAAAGCTGCAGCAAACGGATCTACAGAAACATTAATATTAGAGCTAAATTCTTCATTTTTCATCTTAAACTTTTGTTTCGAAATTCTTTATCAAATAATTAAAATAATAATTGAATTTACAGAAACTAAATCGTTATTGATCGGTTTTTTTCTACAAAATAATGTCAGATATAATTATTTGAATTTAAATTATTTCATCATATATTATTCTTGTATGTATTCAATTTATTATGTGAAAGTGATGTGTTTCACATGCATTTGTATAAGATAACAAGATTTAAAATATAAAATCCAATATTCGTCTTTTTTGACAAGTTTTTCGTCAGAAAAGTATACATGAAAATGGTGTTATATAGATCATAATGATTGGATCTGCTGATAATGTAGAAAAACATAAATAAAAAATATTCTGTGCAAAAGTAATGGCAGTTGGGACAGATTGGTTTAATTGTAGTTATAGGAAACATATTAGGTTATGAAAAATAGTCTTATAGTTTACTAATATATTTTATTAACCTATATATGAAACAAAAACGATACCAACCAAGATCATTTACAAACCTATCTTTATAAAAGATGTTAGTTTCTTATTTAGTGTATTTAATTTAACTTTGATAATTAACATAATCGATAGAATCTTGTTTCAAAAATTGCTTCAACAACGTACAAATAGTAATTATTATTTGTTGTATCTATTTTAGATACGTTATTTAATAAAAAAAATATATAGAATTTTATGATATATTTATAATTAAACATAGTAAAATCCATAGAATTAGTAATTAATTTTGTGTACATTTTCACTTGATTTTATTGTCAGCAATCATTGAAAATACGAGATCATTACCTAGATATTGCATAGAAAGTCTAATTTAACAATATTTTTTGGTAACATATATACAATCTAATGCTGAAATAGATTCTGACATTGTGGAATCTTATAGTGGTTTATGAATGTTTAATGCGAATATGTTTTAATTGTTGTATTGTACAGATAAGTGTTCTTTTTTTTTATTGAAAAGTCAACTATACAAGTGTTGATCTCCTGTATTATTCACTAAGAGTTACATTCTTCTCTTAAATTTTGATTTGTATTCCCTGGTATAACGAATTAAAAGTATATTATATTATACGAAATTCATCGAAAAGTTGCATAAGCTATACAAAATAATTACGCACATAGAAAAATGTAGGCCCACGGGATATGCATAATAATTACATAATAGATGATAATAAAATGGTTATTCATAATATTGTGTCAGAATTGTGTATCAAAAACTCAAAAAATTAACCAAACTGTTAAATATTAAAGTTAAAATTAGAAAAACAATGTATAGCTTAAATGAAAGTTTAATTTATGTTTAAGAATTCATTAAAAATAAATTGTTTGAAGAAGGAAACTTTTAATAAGTTTATTAAGAGAAAAAAAAATAGATGTTTGTGTGGATGTGATGTGCTAAGTTAACCAATTAGGTTGTTGTCAGAATTGGGATTGTGTATTATTGTGCGTTTGTTGCGAGTGAAGGAAATCCAAACTTTTCCCAATTCTCCGCTCGCTTTACTTTTCTTTTCTTTCACTTTATTTTTCCTTTTTTCCCTTTTTTGTGTGTGTCGGATCGCACGCGGATGCGGCGGTGTGTTGGAGGGTTGAAAATGATGTGTGTCGGATGTAATTTAATATTTGGCATGAGTCAGGGTATGCGTACGTACGTGTATGCGTGTAGATGTGGATGGTGTTCATCTGTGTGTGTATATTCTTCCCAATGTACCCTCGCCCTGGGCCAAAAATAGGGTCGAGGTAAGGAAAAGAATGTACACAAAATGGGAGCACGAGGGTGGTGACGGCACCCCCATACGGCCCAAGAGTTTTAGCGCACGACTGAGCCCGAGAACCCGTGGAAAACTTTCAATTTCAAATATTTAAATTCCGCCGCATTAAGTGGTGGAACTTTCAGCGTTCGCCCACGCACTACCAAGAAAACCCCGAATGATCCGAGAGGGATGACGGAGGAAGAGAGGAGCTGTGCGTGGGACTGGATGTAATCTAAACGGCCGATAATAAAAATCCGAGCCCCTATTTGAACGTTACGCAATATAAATAACAATCCTAATTGAAAACAGAGAGAGAGAAATATCTCGCATGGAGTCGGATAATAAATCGCGCATTTTCATAATCTGCATTATGGCTCAATTAATTTCAAACCCTCCCGCTGCCAAATAAATGGTGAATTTCAAGCAGCTGACTGATCGATAGAGATTACTTACTGGAAGAAATCGTACACAGTCATCAGTGTCGGCTCGGCCAAACAATTATACCCGTGGAATTACCAAACTCTGACAGCTCCCAGGATCAAAGAAACGTCGCGCTGCTGATGAAATTAAGCATTTCAAAAGGAATTACGTAAAAGCGATATTCAAAATCAATGGATTTCTAAATTTATTTCCGGTCGTCCAGACAAAACTTCGACTAGTTCATTATTTGAAATGAATAACTGAAAAAAAATACGTGCACTGAATTGCAACATTATTAAATGAAATGGTAGTTTTAAATCCACTATTATATAGATATAAACATTCAATTTTTCCAAATCGTTGAGCATTTCGTCCAATTGTTTGCTCGTAATAATAGGATTTTTTTTTCACGTAGCGGATAATGTTAAATTTTAATGTTAAAAGAAAATAACATACACAATTTCCGTGATTTAAAAGGTACTTTCACGTTTGTACAGACTTTGAAAATCATATTTTTAGAAACAAAGCTATTAAGAGTGGCTCATTTTTTTATTCCTTATTAATTTATTTTTTTTAGTAATTGTTTTAATGTTTTATATATAATATTTATTGCTTCTAAATAAAAAAAATAAATACTTTTTTGGGGAATCATAGTCGTATCAGGAGGATGCAGTTCGGAAGGAAATAATTACTTAATACCGAAAACTTAAGAGCGTATATTATCTCAGATCGTACCGCCAGAGTCGACACGTGAATAATTATTGTTATCATCTTCATCGGTAGAGGGAACCTTCTGCTTGACTGAAGAGGGCGCCACACTTTTATATTAGTTATTTTATAAAAATACTGATATGTATTTGTTATTCAATTTTTAATATCTATGTTTCAATTTACAATAAAATAATGAGCATTTAAGTGTGATTTCGATTTATATGCATTTACATTTATAAATCTACTATTTTGATTTATAGAGTTAAGGTATCTAACAAGAAATGTACACTTACTTATTATACAAATCAATTAATAATTGTTTCCTTATGCTAGGTTTAAGTTAATTTATATTTGTTTAGATTTAAGTTGAGTGTAGGTTAGATTTAGACTGGAAAATAAATGAGTAAAAAGATTTTTTGTGTGTATTGTCCTATATTTTTTTATTTTACAATTTATTCGTATGAATATACTGTAAATCTTATGGCTGATCAACATTTTTTCCAACGAATATTTTATCATTTTTTATGATCCTAACTGACAGACTAGTTCAAATAAAGTTACAAGAAGAAAGCTCTAACCTGTTTCCAATTGGATCTGGGGTACCGCAGGGAAGCGTTCTTGGACCAATTTTATCTTATCTACACATCTGATCTGCCAAAAACAAATAAAATAACCATTGCTACGTTCGCTGATGATATAGCACTATTGTCAACTGATAGTAATCCAGATATTGCGTCACTAAACCTGCAAACAGGATTGAATCAGATTGAACACTGGCTCAGAGACTGGGGTATTAAATTCAACGAAACTAAATCTACCCATGTCACCTTTACGATGAGAAAGAAAACATGTCCACCAGTACTACCACAAGAGGAACACGTAAAATATCTTGGAATGCACTTGGATAGACGAATAAGAGAAAGCAATTAGGTATAAAATTCAGCAAACTGTACTAAATACTGCAGCGATTCCAATCGAAAACTTTGCGCACAATTACCGATGCACCCTGGTATGTCCCCAACAGTGTTTTACATAGCGATCTACAAATCAAAACAGTGAAAAGTGAAATTACAAGCTATAGTGAAAGGTATCAAGGAAGACTCCAATCACACCCAAACAAACTAGCTGAAAATCTTCTAGTAAAGCAAATACAAACATTCAGACTTAAAAAGTACAACATTCTGGACTTACCACATAGATTTAATTAATATTATTATATTATATAAAATTATTATAAGTTAATTTTTATAGATGGATACTGTTGAGTTCCCCATCTACATGACAATTTGCAAAAACAAATTTGCTTAATGTCTTATTTGTGATAGATTGTGAATAAATTAAATGATAAAATAGTTGATAAGAATTAATAAAGTATTTTTGGCTGTCGAATTGCTCATTGGTTATTAGTGCCAGCCGATTCTACTAGTTCCCTTTTCTGAGTACCTGCTGATAAACCTAATCTACTGCTATTACAACTTTCAGTTTGGTATTGGTCCTCGAAGAAATCCTGAATTTTAAATGATTGATTAGGTTTCAAAATTTGCCGACTAATCTAGCAAACCTTATAATTAAAATTAGTAATAATAATAACATTTATTGCAACTGGTACAGAAAAAAAAATAACAAGATATATTTAAATAATAATCAAACAAAACCAAATAAACAACTGCTACATTTCTTACAAAGGACTATTTTTTTAGTATTATAGAACCACTTTTGGTGGGTTGTATGTACTAGAAAATATTGAATATAGGAGCATGGAGCTTAACTCTGCAATTGTTGAGAAGATATAGAGTTTCACGGCTAGAAGCAGTAGCACAAAAATTTGTGAACAATACATCTTGTTCTCAAATTTGATTAAAAAGTTATACTATTTTTTTAAATTTATTGCATCAAGTAAAATTCTAACTAAAAGTAAAACGTAATAAACTATAAATGGTTTATTTCCAAAAAGGTATATACTTAACAAATTACACTTCCACAACTAAAAATTTTCAATATTAGGTAAATTAAACAAATATGAATTAGATAAACAATAATATAAGGATTGGATGAACAACAACTATTATAAAATGTATTTCCTAAATGAACTATTCTTAGTATATTTTCATTTATGTAATATTTCCTTATAAAGAACTTCAAATAAAATTTATTCAAGATAAAACAAAAATCCATAAATTTAATATGTCGTAAAAAATAAAATTGTTGTGATATGAACCAAAATGGATAAAAATTTGGTTTTTAATGAAAGGAAGAAAGTATTGAAACTTATATTAATTATTAATACTTCATGAATAGTCCATAAAATCGGAAAACAGAACGATGAAAACAAATTAGGGCCATAAGACAATTTATAAGAGTTATATGTATTTATATCATTACTACTATTATTATTCTATGGATATATTTTATATTTAGTTTTATATTTACCTTTTTGTTCTCTTTATTTGTAAATATTGAATTCTATTAATTTTAGGAATAAAAATAAGATTCTAAACATCTAATAGTAATTACTTATTATGTCACTTATCATGTGATTAATAAAGATGATAATTATTATTAATTAATCAATCAAGGAATAATGTTCGTAGGATTAAAATTGGTAATTGATTGTATATGTTTTAATATTTTCGGTAGATGTAATGTGAAACCGTATAAAAAAGGAAGAACGATGTTATGTATTATTTCGTGCCGTTTCCTCTTTCATCTCTTTCGGTCTGTCTCCCTTTCAAATGTACGGAACGTGTATACGTGAAAGAGATGGAGCGAAGGCGGCAATGATAAAGAGGGTAAAAAAGGGGTGGCAGCGGTGGTAATTGCGTGCAATTTTGTTGTGTCCTTCTTCGCGCTCCGGCTTTTTTTATTGGATTGCGTGAATGTGCTTGCCGACGTGCCGTAGGGTGGTAAAGACGGGGAGGATGACTGGGGGCGCGAGGAGAGCAGAGGACTACAAAAAGAATAAAAAAGATGAGATGACAGCGGGATCCTTGCAGGCCTCGGAAGAGCGGAAAGCTCGAAGCCATTCTGGTTTATTTCTCCGGAGACCAATCCCACGCCACACTACGGACATTTAGTATTCCGTGACAATAAAACTCCCCCCTCGGTCTCTGTATAGAATAAGAAGAAAAAAATGTGTACAACAAAAAATTTAACAGATGAACAAAAAAAATATGCATGTACGCGAAGCGGACAGATTTATCATCAAGGTCGCGTGTGCTTCGCGCATCGTTCTGCACGCCACGCCAGATTAATCCTTTCTTTATTCTGGTAAAGTTGGTCTGGATCCGAAAGAAAGTTCCAAAGTGAAAGACGAGTTTGTTTTCACGCTCGATAATTAACTAATTAGTACTTGCATAATGTAAATCGTATATAAGCGTGCCGCGGTCATCAATGAATCAGTGTGTACTTTGCAATGAAGCTCCTTGTGTACCTTCTTGTGCTGTGTGTGGCCGTGATAGCGCAGAGGCGCGCCAGTCCCTTTGCAAGGGGTGTTTTCGTCGAGGGGCATGTGTCGAAGAGGCATAATAATCCCTCTTCAATGGGAGGCATCCCTTTTCACGTTCCGAACCATTACAGAGTGGTCAAGCGGATGCCATACAAGGTGATCAGGATACCCATCTACGAAAATCATCCGCACTTCAGCAAGGTGCAATACGCCACACAGAAACCCAACTGGCCACATCCAATGGAGATCCCGGTGCCACGACCTGAAGCGCCCTTCAAACAAATTGACCTCGTTGCAGCCGATATACAACCTCAAGCGGATCCGAAGAACAGGATTATCTTCCCCTCGGGATTATCGCAGTATCTAGAAAAGCCATATAATTATGGACATCGTCCGTCAATCGACTCGGCTCCAATCAATGTCTACGCTCCGCAACAGCATCAGCATCATCCCAGTGACGAGAAGCAGTATCAGAAAGGAAGCTCCAAACTAAAGTCGCAATCCATAATATACAATTATTCCAAGCAACATTATCCACAAACTCCAGTAAACCATATGCCAGAACATACTTATAATACTCAAGAAAATCTGCATAGATATGTTAGTGATTTAAAACAGATCAATCAACAGTTACCATCACAAGACCATTTTGTGCCGATGAATCAAAATAACAATAATCAGAATCAGTTTGGAAACAATTATAAACGACCAGACGCGAGTGCTAGTTATGTAAGCGAAGTGCCAAAATCTCATCGATCTAACTTATTTAAGAATCAATACAAAACTCAGTCGTCGAAAGATGCCCAAACTTTCAGACCATCCATCGCAGATATCACTCAACTACAGTATAATAATAATCAGAAGGAATTCCCAGTTAAACCAGAAAAATCAACGCCAGTTTATAATGTTGGAACAAATACTCAATTACAATATAACCAGAATCAACTAGGTTTGAATTATCAGAAACCTCAAATCCAGTCAAATTATAAAGAAGAAATTAGTAGTCCGTTCATAACTAAAGTAACGAACGATGGAACCAAAACTCAATATAATCAGAATTATCTTGGAGTGAATTATAAGCAACCACAGGTAGAATCAAATTATAAACAAGAAAGTGATAGTCCATTCTCCAATAAAATATTGAACATTGGAACCAATATGGAATATGATAATAATCAAAATCAACTTGGACAAAGTTATCAGCAATCACAGGTAGAACCAACCCATAATGAACAAAAAATTGCTAGACCTGTTGCAACTAAACCATCTAATATTGAAACCAACACGTACTACAATTATAACCAGAATCATCTTGGACTGAGTTACCAACAACCACAGGTAGAATCAAGCTATAAACAAAATATTGTGAGTTCTGTCGCAAGTAAACCATATAATGATGGAACCAATACTAATTTCTACTATTTACAAAAGCAACATGGAATTAATTACCAACAACCTCAAGAAGAACCAAGCTATAAGCAAGAAATTGCCAGTCCAATCTTAACTAAAGCTTCCAATATTGGAATTAACACACAATTTCACTATGTCCAAAACAACCTTGAAATGAATTATCAGCAACCTCAGGTTACTGCGAGCTATAAATTTGAAGAACCCAAATCAACACAGTATTATATAAATGAAGCTCCTTATAAATCAGAAAACACTAAAGTGAGACTTCATGGAAACAATGTGCAAATTGGTAATAACCAAGTAGGAATGATTTTCCAGCAACCTCAGGTGACTGCAGGATATAAAATTGAAGAACTACAAGAACCTTACAACTTTGAAAATCAGTATAAAAATTACACTAAACTGACCGTCGATAGTGGAAATCAAAAGAGTCAACAGCAAGAATATAATAATCAGCATAAAGTAGGTGCCATTTATCAAGCATCCGCGAGTTATAAATTAGAGGAGCCAAAATCCCAATCCTTCAAAACTGTAAATCAATATGATACTGTTTCTCCACAAGGAAATATTCAGACAAAATTGGACGGTTATCGTAATATATTTACTGGAAATTATGACCAACCTCAAGTGAGTGCGAGTTATAAAATCGAAGAACCGAAAGCTCATGAACCCTTTAATTCTGTAACCGTTTCATCTGGTATCGCTGGGCAGATTTATCAGGACCGACAATCAAATCAACAACAGAGTTGGAAACCATCTATTACAAATTATAAGTCAACTCAAGGATACAACTTTCAATTACCAAAATCTAATGATCACATTTATTACCAAGCTCCTCCAGAATACCAGACTCAAGCTCCCATCGTAGAAACTTACAAACAATCAGCTAATCATGAGGAATTGAAATCGCAAAAAAGCTCGATGATTGATTATAACTATCAATCAAATATACAAGCAAATGTTGATGAATATGGAAAAAAGCACGAAAAGAATGGTGATTCTTCGATTATTAGTGTAAATCTTGATACAAATCATTATGTACCTAATGTGTATAAGCAACAAAATACTTTGAATGAAGAATCTGGTCATCAATTTAACTATTTTAGAGAGGATGATGGTCTGAGCAAATCATCTAATCAAGAAGTTCAAGTTATTAATCCTATACGCTCTAACGTTTATAAGACTGAAGGTGCCTATAATTCAAATTCCATGAAGTCGGATGGATTGGAGGTTGAAAACAAACAAGAATTTTCTCCAATTGTAGCCAAAGAAGTTGAAAATGAATTTCAAAAGCAGAAAGAGGCAGGTTCTTACCTTAACCAGGGGATGAAAGGAATTTCTGTTTGGGGAGTGAGCGAAAGTACAGCTGAGGAGAACTGGAAGATTGTCGATCCACCAAAAACCAATACATTGAGTTGGAAGAGGAATTCTTATGATATGAACGCAGAGGACTGGTTGAAGATGAAGGAACAGCACGACGTGTCTTCTCACATGCTAAGGCAAGGAATGCAGCAGGCGATTATGCAGGAACAGCCCAGGACGGTTGCAGTTTTACCAGAAGAGACAGTACCAAAACCAACGCCTGTGTTTGCTGAGGAAAGGATGTCGTATCCAGTCCACTTCCTTGTAAGCCCACAAAAGGAGCAGCTCAAAGGGAACAACATAAACTTCGTGCCACAGAAAAGCGTACCGACGCCCTCCGCCCGGTGAAATGAACAGAACTGATTGCCACTTAAGAAAATAATTTATTCGTAAAAATAAAAATGTGTTAATGAAATAGATTTTCTCCTCATCCATAATTCTCGCTTCCCTCTTCATTTTGTTCTTTCCTTACTTCACTCCACCGTGAACGTGAATTAATTCGCTAGCGAATTAATTAAATTAAAATTTAGGAAACGAGCGCCCGAACTTTCTTCTGCTCTTTGTTCCGCATCACTTTTCTTTTGGCCAACGGAGAACAGGCGATTTTAAAAACGCATTAATTAGCGCGGAAAGAGAATGGGGAATTAGTCACGATCGCTGCACTTTTTAAAAGGCGAACTCACTCGCCCTCTCTGCGTTTCTTCTCTTTCTCGCACTCTTTACTTCTCTCCTTTTAACACATTTAATATCTTGTGCCTATCTCTCGCTCCTTTATATTGCTTTTTTCACTTCTTCAATTTCGGGGGCGCCAATTAATAGAGGGTATGATTAATAATCCATAAATTATATACAGTGCGTGATATATTGCATAATCGAAAAAGCTTTGGATGGTGGTGCATCGTTAATTATAAGAGGGGTCGGCGTCAAAGGGCTGCTTCGGTCGCGCCCCCTGTCGTTATTACAATAAGATATATACAGGGTGACCTATTTATTATAACCGTCTGAAATATATTACTTTTTCATTTATTAATACCGTATTTTTCAGATCGTAAGACATCGCAACCTTTTTTTTTATAGAAAAGACGTTAAATAATATAAAATATGGTACTGAATATATTGAAATTTAGTAATCGGTTCATGTCATCCGAACAGATGTCATGCTTACACAAATTATATACACCCATACCTTTACGACCTAGATAAGTTCCACGAAACTTGACCGCAAAGCGAAAAGCCATATAAGGAAAAAAGTGTTTTTGCCGTTATAGCGAAACATTTTAGGCCGTAAATCGAAAAAGTGCCTTAATTAAAGAGGGCCGTTATAGCGAAATGTAGTATAAAGAGCGGCCGTATAGTATATAGATGTAAATTTTTAAATGCTAAATTTTAGATATCATTTGAATCCTTTTGTATTTGTATCCTTAGAAACCATTTAATCTTCATTACTATTTACCAATCTTCAATATTTTATACCACACTTTCCTTAATATAAAATAAGTAAGAACAGCTAGTAATTTCAATTTCGCATGAGTATAGCACGAATGATTATATTTGGTACTTTTAGGATGTATATATTGTTATTTTTAAGTGTCTTGTTACGATCTTGAACATAAGTAAGTGATGCGAGGAATTATTATTGCGACAATTGATATTACGACGTCTGTTAATAAAATTAACTGTTAGTTTTTTGTTATTTCCTTTTATAAAACCATCAACAAATCTCTACAAATATTAAACAAAGAAATCAGATTATAAGCTGAGATTTATCCAGCGACTAATCTCCACTAACAAACTTTTAAAAAAATCACTGATGCATATGTTATTGCAGCTAATGTTTATGTATCACTGATCTCAAAGCGATTAGGGAGATTGTGTGGTTTAAAAAAATACATTTAAATTTTAAAGTTTCAACATCAAGCAAATTATAACAATTTGTTACACGAAATGGATAACCCTGTACATATTTTTCAATTGCATTGTAATTAGTGCACTTGCAATCACATCAGAGTGCACTCAATGTGAAATCGTAGCGAAAAACATTTGCATGTTACAATGGGCAAGGAAGCCGATCCGACGGGTAAAGTAAATGGGGAGAGAAACCGGCATTAATTCTTCGTAGAAAATATTAAGTTTCATTAATTATTTAAAGCGAAAAATACGTGTACAAAGTGCAAGAAAGGTGGCAAGGTTTTGAAATGTGGAAAGACGGTCGTGACGGCATCTTTGAAATTTAATAATTGCGAGAAGGTTTCGCTTATAAAATTTCAATCAGAGAATGGATCGTCGGAAGCAGATGTAAGGGTGAAGTGCAATTAAGATTTCCATCCGAACCCACAGATCGAGAAGAAAGGTTTCTGTAATTATTATCACTCGGTTCAAGCAAACGTCCTTTGTTTCTTTCACTTCTTCATCTACCAATTGGAACGTACAAATGCATGCGATCCGAACAACGAACCAAATAAATTAATGAAAAGTATCTCGCACTGTGAGTCGCGCTTCGAGGAAACTGTGGTTTCATGGAAAGCCGATCTAAAACATGCATAGATTTCGCAGGAATAATTACGATTCGGATTAGGTTTCGAGCATTCGAAATGTTACCCTCGTCCTATTCCATTTGGGGGCTTGCGTTAGTATAAAAATTGCTGGAGGAGAAAGAGAGTTTGGATTCCAATTAAACATTGAATTACCTCCACTTCCGTTGTTTCCAGTTCTTTTTTTTAACTTTTTCTTTCGTTTCCTGGAAATTAGTTTTGTTTTTCAATTATTGGATTTGATGAATGAAACATCCTTTATTCAATTAACTTCTCAGTCCGTCGATAAACATAAAAATTATAAAATTTGCCTAAACATCAAAGGAGCATTATAATAGTATCCAACTTCGAATTGAATAATTTTAAAATTGAGACATGGGGATACAGTTTTAATTCCTGGTCACACGAAAACTCATTAATGACTAGTTGTCATTGGGCAACGGTTCTAAAATAAGTGTCTGCATGATGGTTGATTTACTGAATGTCCGATAGATTGTAAATGTCCTGGCAACAAGACACACAACAAAACAATCTATAGTAGTAATAAGTAAGTGAACAATTTTTTATTATAAATTATATAAAATAGCATTCTTTGATGGTGTTAGTATTAATATTCTATTTTCAACTAATGATTAACCTTTTTTTCGGAGGAGTATAAACCTTCAATAGAGATCACGGTTGGAGTAGACTTCTGCCTCTTTCTTGTTCAGATCTTTGTCCTCTGTTCTTCGCGCTGTGCCTCTCTTTCAACTTGCTCCTTTCTGCTGATGATGTTCTTAATGTAACCACCTATGATATTTTAGCTATTTTCGCTTCAAAGCATAATGGTAACCAGGTTCTCTGGTTCCAGCGTCTCTACTCAGCCTCATGCTTCAGCGGCGTCCACTGATGATATCTAAAGATGGTATGTTCTGGGTCATCCTCCTCCTTGCAGTACCAACACATTGGATCGCTCTATTTTGCGAAAAAGTAGAGATACTTTCCAAAGCATCGGTATTCGAGCATAGCCTGTGTTATGTGGAAAGTTACTTCGTCGTGCCTTCTTTCTATACATTGGACTACATATGGTATCAATCTTCTGGTCCATGCTCCCTTCGCTGATGCTTACCACCCTTCCTGTCATGTTTTAATTGTCTTATCTCATGCATTATCCTTGCTGATTCTGTCATTTCTGTCTTATATAACTCCGTACTTTCGTTAATCTAATTATTCGCTCGATACACAAAATATATATAGTCGTATATACAGATGGTACAGAGTATAGACATAATGAACAGAAACAATTATAATATAAATACGATAGAGAGAACCTTGCTGCTCGATGGGCTAGAGACGAAAGAGACTGGTTGGTCCGGGTTTGTCTCTTTTATATGTTTCTGGGGGTCGTAAAACTTAAGCCGGTATTTCCTTATCCCAAACGTCTGTTTCGCATGTGTGAGCGGACACGTGCCCCACAAACCATTTTTCACAAGTATGAAAATTAAACCACTTAAAATCAAACAGGTCAATATATCAAAATAGACAAGTATAGACAGATTAATTCTTTCCGTTTATTTTGAAAGTGGCATAAGTGCATTTGTATTTCTTTTTATTGTTATTAACAATTTGTGGAATGATTATTATAAACGCTTACTTTTTCGCATTTTTAATAAACAAGATAAAATGACCCGGTCAGCTAAATAGTTATATTTGTTTACATAATTATTGTATAACAAGTCCTATCATCAATATGAATTAAAAATATATTATCATTTCACCACCAGTATATTCTCATTTCTTTATGAAATACTCTTTATATAAAAACTTTTTCTTATAGCAAAAATATTTCATAATTATAAAGTTAAAGTGTTTCAAAGTAAACATGAAAATAAATGTGAATTACATAATTAAGTGGTTTTTCAACTAAATTTTGTTAGATGTATGTTTATTATAAATATAATATATTGTCCAGAGTATTTATGTATACAAAAATAAGAAAAAATATATACAAATACACCAAAATAATATAAATTCATAATTAAATGTAGGATTAATACTTTGATAAAAAAAATACATCTGAAGGTATGGGATATGACATTTGACTGTTCAGATTAAATGGAATTATTTTTATTATTACTTATAAATATTAATAACCATTATCATTTGAGATGAATTGTATATTGTATAGGAATTTTAATGATAACCTCTATATCAATACTTCTTTATATTTGTTATTAATTTGATTTATCTTGGTATTATCTTACAAACAGATGAATCGTTCAAATAAATCATTTAATTACTGCGATTCCCGTGATCCAGTACAATGCAAAATCAAGGAAAGCTCTGGCAATTACGGGAAAAGTTTTAAAGGGACTGCCAAAAGCTTCAAATTAATCACAATTATATTCAACTTCATATTGCGACTGGGGTTATATCCGGCACAACGAAACAAAGTTTCATACACCTTCTACCAAGTTATAAAAGCATATTTAACACATAGATCATTCCGGCTAAAGAGAGAATGCGAAAGCTCTTCTTCCCCGTTCCAATTATGTCTACCCCAATGACGTGTTCTCAGATTTATCCATTATCGTTCACAAAAGATTATGTAACTAAATATTAATTGACACATTTACAGCATTTTTTTAATTTAATAATTGTGTATTGTTGAAGTATTCAATTTTTGTTCCATATCGAGAATTGACTTGAAAACTACCTCCTACATACTAAAGAGACACAACACTCTCGACCCATTAGAAATTATAATAATGATCTATTTCTTCGTGCATTAAAGCGAATATCTTTTAAGTTATATTTATTATCGTGAAAATTAATTTTTATTTAAGTTATTTTGTTATCGAATTATTTTCTTTCAATAAATATATTTATAATTGTTTGGAAGGTTTCCGATGGGAAATCGTTCCGCTCACCGTTTACCCTATTTTGTTTGTTCTATTTATATTTTCCTTTTTCTGTCCACCCTTAAAAATATTCTACTTATTATATAAAAATCAGGTTGTGAATATTAAATAAAAGTAATAAAAATAATATTGAATATACCATCATTTTTCAATATGGAATAAGCCAACTTTTGAATAAAAAGATGAGTTAATAATTATTAGATCCTATTCAAGTTTCAAATAGGAGTTAATGATCGGGTTTAATCTGAATTCTTTCGCAAGTCCACAGCCCAATTGCTACGACACTGGTGGACTATACCAAACTGATTTCATTAGAAAAGAATCAATATGGATTTCGGGTGGGATCCGACACAACGGCGACGTTGATGGACATGACATAAAGAAAATAATAGACGGGAACGAATGTGCAATTACCATATTTATAGACATGAAAAAGCATTTAACACAGTATCGAAGGAAATACAACTAAAAAATGAAGATTATGAGTATGGGTCATGGAGCGGTTCAGATGTTCGAAACATACCTAAAAGAGAGACCTCAGAGGGTGAAGATAGAAAACTAATTAAATGAAGGGAAGGTTGCTAGGTATACTTTAGGTGGGAGTTCTAGCTCCTATGGTGTATGTCATAAACACGAGATATAGAAGATATAAGCTTCAGAGGCATCTATATATATATATATATATATATATATATATATATATATATATACAGATGACACATGGACAGTCTACAGAGGAAAAGAAACACAACAATTAGAAGAAGATATAGCAGCCGACAACAAAACTGGAGAAGTGGTGTGATATGAACCTACTAACAATGAATGAAGAAAAAACAAAACATATATTGGTAGAATAATAAAGAAAATAAATATAGAAATTGAAATCAATAATAGCATAATAGAACAGGTTGAATAGGCAGTTTTTCTAGGAATAATTATTAATGAAAAAATGAATTGAGATCCAAACATTCACAACATATTAGGATGGGAGTGTTTCATTCCATGTTCACCTCCAGGATACGCTATGGTATGGCAGTTTGGGGAAGTACCACTATAACAAGATTGCGCTACAAAGACAGCAAAACAAATTAAAAATAATTTTGTTTGGGAAAAAAATCAACACGTTCAAGGAGTAGAAGAGACACTTGAAATGAAAATGAATATAATATTACATAAAATAATAAACAAATTAACAAAGTCAGACATAATTATAGAAAAAAAACAAAGATACACATCAGTACAAAACAGGAGGAAGAAAGGACATAACACCACGGATGATTAAGACGGCCGTACTAAACTATAGTATTCTGGAGTGGGTGAGGGAATACAATAAATTTCCGTACGACATAAAAAAGAGAATATGGAAAAATTTAAGAAAAAAATAAAGAATTGCATAAAAATAGAATAAATGTATAACTAGAAGAAGCTCACATGCAATACCGGCCTATGGAATATCTATAGACTACAGCAGAAACAAACTAAGTGAAATTACAATCTATAGTGAAAGCTATCAAGGAAACTTTTGAAAGAATGCTATTCTACGAACAGGCCACTTTCCGGTACAGTGGAAAGTTGCACAAATCATAATAATACCTAAACTAGGAAAACTTGCTGAGGAAATTAAATCATACAGACCCATAAGTCTCCTATAGATTTTATTGAAAGTATTTGAAAAACTTCTTGCTAACCTATTCCAACCTATAATAGAGTCAAATAAACTCATACCAAACCATCATTTTGTTTTTCGGCACAATGGAGCAAGTAAATAGAGTAGCAAATATTGTTAACCAGGACCTGGACAACAAGAGATACTGCTCGACTGCCTTTTTGGACATATTACAAGAATTCAATAAAGTATGGCATCCCGGTCTACTGTACAAAATAAAGAAGAACTTGCCATATAATTATTATAAAATAATAAAATCATATCTGCAAAATAGAATGTTCCAGGTAAAGATTGAAGACGAATACTCTGATCTCCATTCAATAGAATCAGGGCTGGCACAGTGAAGTGTTTTAGGACCGCTGCTTTATATACTATATATGGCAGATATTCCTGAAACAAATAAAATAACAATTACAACATTTGTTGATGATACAGAAATTTTAGTATCAGATGAGAATCCAGCAGTAGCATCTGAATATATACAGGAAAATTTGGACAAACTACAGGAATGGCTTAAAAATGGAGAATTTTCGTTAATGAAATGAAATCTGTACATATCAGATTCACACTAAAGAAAGATACCTGCCCAACAGTTAGACTGAATGGACAAGATCAACTAAAATTAAATACTTATGTATGTATCTCGACAGAAGGCTTACCTCGAAAGACCGCATTCAGGCTAAGAGGGAACAATTAGAAATAAAGTTTAGAAAACTCTGGTTATGGTTATTAGGACAAAAGTCGGTATTATCAGTACAGAATATTTTATTACTATACCAGGTAATCTTAAAACCAGTATGGACATATGGCATCCAATTATGGGGTGTAGCCAGCAAATCGAAGATACAAATTATCCAGAGATTTCAATCAAAATACCTTAGAAGCATCATCAGGACACCGTAGTTCATCTCAAATAGGCAAATACATGAAGATCTCCATATAGATTTTGTGCAGGATACACAAATATACTGGAATTACATAATGTTCTGGCTATTTTCTTACTTGACGATAGCAAAACAAAAAA
Organism: Nicrophorus orbicollis; assembly: GCA_018845635.1. Taxonomy (NCBI): domain Eukaryota; kingdom Metazoa; phylum Arthropoda; class Insecta; order Coleoptera; family Silphidae; genus Nicrophorus; species Nicrophorus orbicollis. The sequence continues at coordinate 127,459 of JAFMTC010000346.1, forward strand.
TAGACTTAAGTTATAAACTACTAGATTTAATTTATAGATTTAAGTAACTGATTTAATGTTAAATGTTATTTTTATAATAAAGGTAAACATTCACCGGTTTAGTTTATTTGATCAATGTCACCCGCGACCAAATTTACGTATTGTTCAACTTGAATAGATGTAAATAAACTTACTGACACAATAAAAAAAGAAGTTATTGAAAGATGCGTCTTGTGTACGTCTCGTACCATTACTAAAAGCGGAAAGTTCAAAACATGAAATAATTAGATACTTAACTATGAAGAATAGATAAAAATGAACTAACATAAATATTCGACAAATTGATGATGTATTGTAAAAATAATGCCCTCGGATTTGATACCGATGATATATTTCTAATTTTCTTTCTTTCTGCATTTTTTAAAAATTTATTTATAAGCAATCTATCTACATAATACAAAAGTAGAGAATAAGCTCCGATTATAACGGAAATGAGAAAGTGAAAAAAAATAAACAAAAATTACAAAAGAAAAGTAAAAATAAAAAATAAAAATATATGAATATATGAATATTGGAGATTGGCCCAGCGATCAAACTCCACTAATGACAAAAATGAGGATTATTAAGAAAAATATCAACAGAACAACAAAAGAAAAATAAAATTATCATATTCGTATATATACATAGATGCAACATCTATAAATCATTGAAGCGATTAGGAAGATCTTGTGGTTTGTATCGTTTCAATCTTCGTCGATGGGATTCCGTATTTGTTAGGTCGGCAGCAAGCTGGTTCGGATGGTCGTCCAGTCGATGGTGGTATTTTATACTGGACTTTGCTATTTCTTCCCTGACAGTTCCGACACTTGTGTACTGGTGGATATAGACGTTTGTAGAGAACCACGGTGCATTGGTAATGGATCTGAGCGTTTTCGATTGGAACCTCTGTATAATATCTATTGTTGTATTGCAGGCAGATCCCCAAAGTTGGATTCCATAGGTCCATATGGGTTTTATGATGACTTTATAGATAAGCAGTTTATTGTCAACAGAGGTAGACGAATATCTGCCCATCAACCAATGCATCCTTTTTACTGCCAGGTCCAGCTGCTTCCTATTTGTTTGAATGTGCTTCTTCCAAGTGAGACGTCTGTCGAGATGGATCCCAAGGTATTTGGCATCGTCTGCTCGTGGCAGGGCACAGCCATTCAGTTTTACAGGAGGAGAAGTTTGTCTACGCAACGTAAACGTGACATGGACTGATTTCGTTGTATTGGCCCTAATTCTCCATCTCTTGAGCCAGTAGGTAATGTCATCCAAGCCTCTCTGGAGTTTTTGAGAGGCCACTGTGGAGTCCGGATGTGATGCCATGACCGCAGTGTCATCAGCAAACGTGGCCACGGTAACGTGTTGAGAACTGGGAAGGTCAGCCGTGAAGATGACATATAGTAGAGGTCCACAGACGCTTCCCTGAGGGACACCAGAGAGGATGGGGTGCAGAGAGGTCAACTCATCCCTGTATTTAACTTGAAAATGCCTTCCAGTCAGGTATGATTTAAAGATGGCATAAAACTCATGTGGAAGACATTCCTTTAGTTTATACAGCAGTCCTTTGTGCCAAACTCGATCGAAGGCCTGTGATATGTCGAGAAAAGCGGCAGAGCAGTACCTCTTCTCTTCGAGACTCCGGCCAATAACGTCCACTACACGATGGACCTGTTCTACAGTGCTATGTCGTTCACGAAAACCAAATTGGTGATCTGGTATTATTCCACTATCCAGCAGCCATGGTCGCAGCCTTCGAAGGAGGAGTCTTTCAAATAGCTTGGACATAACAGGCAGTAGACTGATGGGCCGATAGGAAGTTGCCACATCTGTCGGCTTACCAGGCTTGGCGATGAGGATAATTTGTGCCACCTTCCATAGAGCTGGAAAAATACCAAGTCTTATTATAGCATTGAATAAGAGTGTGATCACCTTTAAGCCAATGGGTGGGAGTTGACTCATGACTTCCGCTGTAATCAGGTCATATCCCGGTGTTTTCTTCTTCTTCATCTTGAGTATAGCTGTCTCAATCTGTGTCACGTTCTGCATTAAGATATTATTTTTATACTTTTATCAAAGTTATAAAAACTTATAAAATTAATATAAAATCAAATTAGAATATGAGATTATTGTTGTAATATTTTGATGATGAAATATGCGAAAATAATTGTCTCATCTTTACATGAAAATATTGAGTTTGTTTTAGGAAAACATTGAATTGTAAGTAATTTAACAAGGTTGTGTCATATTATTATAAATTTGATATTTACCTATGTCTCCTATTAAATGAATTTATTTTTTAGAAATTCTAATGATTTTATTTACATCAAAATTTGAATATTTAGCATGCTTTCTGTTTATATCTTTGTTTTTAATATTTATATAATTATTGAAATGCGTAGCCTCATATTTCTCAATATTTAAAGAAATCGACTTACACTGCTATCAAAATAAACTGCACATAAATAATAAGTGGAAATATATAACAAAAATTCTGAAATTTTTATAAGAGCAGAAAAAAAAAAGATTAAAATAGTTATTAAAACTCTTATATAAACATAGATATAACTAATAACAAAAATCTTATTGGTGTATTCTAGATTTCAAATTAAAAAATAAATAAATAAATAAATAAATTAACCTTGTTATATCTGCTGTTAGATATATAGTATAATAAATATGTAAATGTCCTTGTTTCGATAGTTTTATTTATAAATGTCACTTTTCTGTAAGTAATTTATTTTTAAACTTATTTGTTTTTCGCAAAACCCGGAGCATCCACCTTATATGCATGAACACCTTGAGATAGATAGAAAATCCTTGGATTGATTTCACGTTAGGGCTGAAATATGGGTCGCTCAGTTCACCTGGACTGTGTTTAAGCGTTCGAATGGGATGTTCAACGATGCCGGAGGGATGTTAAGGAAATAAGAGCGAACGTTTTGTAAATGTTTATTGCTGTGAAATAAATTTTCCGGTACGGGGGAAAACCGGCAGATAAATTCGAATGTGAACTAATTCTAATTGATAGCTCCCTAGCAGGAGGACAATATTCGCAGTCTCGGCACATCCGCGATATTTCGCTCATCCCCGATTCAGCGACATCCCTCCTGGGCCGCCTCCTTCGGCCCCCGAACACCTTAAATCTAAACAAATTGCTGCAAATCTGAAATGGCAATTTAAGTGCACTTAATATTATATAACTGATGCGTTCCGCGTAGCAGAAAACAAGCGATAAAGTATCACGTCAAATTTTCTTTGATTCCTTTTTTCTTCGGAATTTCTCGATTGCTGAAATATATATTTCTTATTCGGGTCTCTTTCGTTCTGTCGCTCGTTTGAAATCTTAGCTCGGGCTTAGTTCAAGTGGAGGAGCTTCGTTCGTCCTTCGTTTCTCATTATGGAAATCCCCAAATGGCTTTTAAACTCGACTCCACGGCCTGCGTCCCTCCTTATTTAGGGAGCACAGTTGCTCTCCTCGCAGTGTTGTCCAAGTTAAAAGCCCTTGGCCCGGCTTTAACTTCTGAAACATATCATTAACTTTTCCCGCACATATACATACACAGACACGATAGTGCGTTCGGCTAATCTGCTCCAACTACTTATAATGCCTGAATTTACATACTAGCAACTAACTCTTATCCAAAGGAAGATTCCAATTAGATCGCATTTCTCCGTTCACCATTTCATCCAATCAAGAGAGGAATAGAGATAAAGAGGAAGGAGAGAAGATAGAAACATGTATTTTCTGCGGAAATGATTGTCCTTTAATAATGGATTTTCTGTTTACTTTGTTTGGAAATTGGAATGCATGAGAAATGATGTGCGCTGTACGGCGTAATTTGGCGCACGGCCAGCGCCGGGAGGGAATTGCTTTTGCGAAAATCAAGTAAATCGCATGCATGTAATGCACGGAAATTAACTGAAAATGCGCTCATAACGCATCTTATTTTCTTAAATGTTTCCTCTATTTCCATTTGCAGAATTTTCTCGTAAATGCGATTTATCATTCTCTCGAATTTCGTAAAACGTTGTACGTGTTTATTTATATACAACTTAACAAGAAGCATCCAAACGTAACACGTATATTTATCAAATTGCTTAATTATGTATATATTGCATTTTTATAATAAAACATAGAAATTTATCATATTTTATAAACTAAATTTACTATATTTTGCAATTAAAAATGACTGGCCTGTTATTTTAAGAAACTGTAATTTTATGTATATATATTTGTACTAAATAGTGGTAAATACCATATAAAATGTTTTAAAGGAATAAATACATTTTTTATATAATTAATATACAAGATAATGAAACATGAATATTATTTTTTTACAATTATATGTATATCATTGTTTCAAAATAAGATATTCTATTATTTTATTTCTATTTTTAATACAAATTATTAAGTTTTTAAATTAATATTTTCCTCGCTCATAATTTTCACTTTTCGAACGGATTTTCGAAGTTTTATTTTGTTTACAATTAAACTTTTGCATATTTGAATCTGTAATTATATTTGTTATCATTCTTTTATAATATGACATTTACAATATTATTTTAAACAAGAAAATATTGCTTTTACTGGTACTTTTCAGAGGTTAAATCTTTGGTCTTCCAAATATCTTGGAACTCAATAATAATCTGCTTTTCAATCAATATCTAAAATATTTTACTATTTCATAGTGTTTATCCTATTCTGAAGAATTTTCATTATTATATTTTTAGTGTCTTTAATTTGGACATCTTTTGTTAAAATATATTTGGAAAATATATTTAGCTCTCATGTGGAATTATACGACTGTAGTGTTTAATAAACTTGCTTTGCATGTAATTTTTAAATCATCCACATGTCTGCAGAAGTCACCTATTTCATACATGAAAAAGTAAAACACAATTTTTATTTTTCTATTCTATGTTTAATTTTAAAAGAATAAATATTGTCAAATTTTTAACCGATCATATTAATCGGTATCGGTAATTGAGTTTACATATTTATTGGAAAAGAAAAAAAATTCTGGAGAAGTAAATACAGAAAGAAATCATGGTAAGCAGAGTTTAGCAAAAGTCATAAAAGATAATAGCGATGTGATAATGTTTTCTCTGAGAAATTGTAAACCAAAGTTCACCCCTGTTTATCTTCAAAATTATAGAGCATTAAAGTTTTAATAGAATCCTTCTAAGTTAACTTTTAAAGTGCTTTTTGTTTGTTATCTACTTTAAATTTATTTCTATATTATTTATTGCATATATACATCATATTAATTTTCAATTCTTATTTATACTTGACAAACAAGGAATTAATGTAATATATTCATTTTTAGGTAAATCTAGAAGATATAATTGACATAATTGGGGCACAGTACACATAAGTTAGAAGATCTACCTATATATAAGTTTTTAAAATATCACCTGAATGTTAGACTAGGTTAAAATATTGAAATCTATTAAACAAATAGTTGTGGAACCGTTATATATTATAAGCGTTCTATAAAATAAAGCTACTAACACAAATAATTTACTTAGATAATATTAATCAGTTTAGTTATAAATAAAAGATTAAGGTATATTACAATATACGAATATACTATATATTTTATATAGATATATAGGATATAATACTTCTGTTAAAATCTTGCAAAATATTATAAAGAAAAGAAGAAATATTGTTTTAGGAATTGCATTTATTACATTATAGTCTAGATTGTATTAGAAATAATTATTGTATTCTTCTTAATACAAAGGAACTGCAATATTTTTACAAATGTTTAGTATAAATAAATGTATATAAATATCCTTTTTTATATGAATATATATCGTGTGCGACCGTTTATTAACATTATTTGTTAAATAACTATGAATACTATAAACCCATACCTCGCTATACGTCCGCTCTTTAAACGGCATTTCGCTATAACGGCCCTCTTCAACTAAGGCACGTTTTCGATTTACGGCCTAAAATGTTTCGCTAATACGGAAAAGAATATATTTCGATGTCGATATTCCTACACATTGCCAAACTTGCGCAAACGCAATAATTGATTCCTTATACGGCTTTTCGCTTTGCGGCCAAGGTTCGGGGAACTTATCTAGGCCGTAGAGCAAGGTATGGGTGTATATATAAGTTTTAATTATTTTTATGATTTGTCTCATATAATATAAATTTGTAATATTAAGTTTAGCAATATAAAGATACACACATGTTTAAGATAAAGATAGCAAGATAAATTAATACCTGTAACTTATTAATATAACTAGATTTGGTAAATGTGAGGTTTGTGTGTTAAAATAAGGTATAAACAATGATTATATTATTAATATTATTTATTTACATTTGTATTAATTATTACATTAGTTTAAAACAGATTAGTCTCAGTCATTGTATTGAAGCAGTTTGATGATCTGAAAATCTCCGAGTTGCATGCCATACATTTGGAGGAAGTGGCGACGTGCATCTAATTTTCAGAAGATGGCACTTGGAGTACTTAATTTTGTTGGGACATGCGTTCGTTGCATGTGTAAATTTTTGACACCTTGCATAAGGTACAGGTATAGGAGGCGGTGGGATGCTTTCAACTGCCGGGAAGTGCTTGTTCAAATAGAACAAGTCCTCATGCAGGAGTTTCTGAAATGAGAACGCACAACCGGTCATGATGCGCATTTTGTAGGCTGTCCCGTCGCCCTGGAAACGATCCTTTTACAGAATCTGTGTTCCACCGCAGACGACTTGAGATGTTCGCTGATTTCTGCATCTATAATGTCCAGACATAAGACAGAGACGCAGTGTGGACGTGTTTTTTTGATGAAATGTGGCCACGATCCCGCATATCGCACAGATAAGCAAGGACCACAGCCTTAGGGTTTATAAACTTCAATATGAAGTCTGTCTTAGTATCAAATATGTTTTTTTGAAATTTATGATCTCGTTGTTGGCTCACGCATGCTCAGCGTGAAGACTTTTTTATAAAAAAAATCTTATCTGTTGTAGCAGTTTTAATTGGAATTGTAATTACCTCGGCACTACCATCCTTGGTTTCGGTCGTTGTTGATACATTTTTGGTGAATTCTTTCCTGGGTCTTCTGCTCTTTCGCTTTTCCTGCTGCCAACCAGAACCCGTGGCATCCGAAAGGTAGGATGACCACTGCTTCTCGCTCCATGGTCACAAGTATAAACTGCCTAACACAGAACGCACTCAATCTCGGAAACAAACCAAAAACAGAATACTTCTTATCAAAAGTCAGTTACAAAAACATGTCTATACTGCTTCGTGTCCCGAATTGAACTGTGTAATATTAATTTTTAAACAAATGTGCCCTATATTTGGGTTAAAGGTCTTTCTGTTAATTTCCTTTGTATTGAAAAATAAAGAATTACTATTGTATTTTCTAAAAAATAAATACTATTCCGTTTCAAACTCTTTCTATTGTTCAAATTGTGAAGTTCCTCAAAAAATCTAAATAAATTGATATAATTAGAAATGTTTACATTTATAATTTACGAACTTTAAAAGTTAAATTCTATTATAATTTATTGCGGTACTAATTATTTATAATTTTTTACATAATTATTTATACTATCAAACGAAATATTTCGAGTCTATTTTTATTTAAAAAAATTAAAAAATATAATAAAACAATATTTGTATTATTTCTCTTTATATAGGAGTTTATTTGATTCCGCGCAATAGTTTTTGTTTGATACTCTACCAAATACGAACATTCGAAAGCAGCATTTTTACTTTCTTACCATTTAAAAGGCAAACATGCTGTTCAAGCTGAGAAGATATAAAAAAATGCTCTGAAATTCGTATTCACGTCTGTGATTTGTATCTAAAACGTCAAGAAAATTAATCATTTTTAAGCGAATCATATTCTCCAGATTTGGCACTTTCCGATTATTAATTGTTTTTGACTCTTCTTTTTTTAGATGGCAAAACCTTTACTTCAAATGAGGACTTTAAAAATGACTTGGATCAGTTTTTTGTTAGCAAAGACGAGAAGATGGAAAAAGGCATTGAACTTAAATGATGAATGTTTAATTCAATAAATTGTTTATTGCGTTTATAAGAAAATCGTGAACATGAAACTCACAAATAAAACGAAATTAATTTCCGAAGAATTAAATAGTATGATATTCTTAAAACTCATCTTTAATGCAATTATGCAGTATGATAATATATAAATAATATCTAATTATTCTGAAAATTTATTATTTAACTGACAGTAGACAAATTTAAAAAAATGGATTTGACCTAATTTTATATTTTATACTTGATACTTTTGAAATAGTAATGTTTGAATATTTTTTTATATTTCTATAATTGCAATGATTGACTTGATATATGTTTTTAGATAAATATAAAAAGTTTGTGTTTTCAAAAATCAACCAAAACGATTCTCAATCATTATTGCTATTATGTATATATTAAATAGAGATTTAAGAAAGGCTTAGGTGATGCATGGCAGAAAAAGGAAAAACAATTTTGTTGAATTATATTTTAATATATTATCAAATTATTAAGATTTTTATAAAGTTTCTATGAATTGAACTAAAAGTAGTAAACTTCTCAAATAGTCATAATGTAAACTGTAATTTCTTAAGGATTTTGTAAATATGAAAAGCATATACAAAGATATATGATTGAGAAAGACATGCAGATTTGCATTGGCTGTTAAAACATTTGAATTTGCGGTGAATTTAATTGGCGTTGAAGTGAAATTAGCGCCGATTGCCATGTTGTGTGTGGGTGTGCGAGAGCGCTCAGAGTTGGTTTTGTTGAAGAAAGTTCTGGTGTTTCGGTGCATAACTCAATTCCAAACGAAATTGGTGTAGGAGACGACGGAGGAGCTGTCCTTGTCCCCGGAACGCATGAACAAGGCCACCTTAAATCTAATTACACCCCTCACTTAACCGCCCCCAGCTCATTATTATCTGCTGGCGTTCACAGAGGGCAGCAAACAAACAGATGTAACAAAGGAAGACGAAAAATACGGTGTATATGTATATAAATGCGTGTGTATGTGTGAATATAAAGAAAATATAGAAAGAGACCAAATTCCCTATCCATCATAAACAAAAGGAAACGAAATTTCCTCCGTCCGGCAGATAAAAATGATATTTATTGCTGTGATTTGTTGGGTTCCTTCGCGAATTTTCCCTCCATCGTCGCCGCATTGTTTCCTCTTCGCGTTGCGATTAGGAATCTCGTGCCAATAAAACGGACCCGGCAATTATTTTTCCCCAATAGAAAATTGATGGTAACAACATTATTATTTTTCCCAAACTTCATGTGCCTTTTGATTGAAAAAAAATGACGAATCATCAATTAGTTTATACAATAAATTGTTCTGCTATTAATTGAATTCGATATTTTCTCTATACATAATTGTTTAGGTATAGAAATGCTTGTTTTTATTGCTTTTTAAAGTTAATTAGAAAGACATATGCAATAATTATATTTTATTTATATTTTTTGTAATTGTTGTAATAATATCATTATTGTAATATAATATTTTCGTTATATATATACAATTTTTTTAAATTTATTTATAAGCAATCTATCTACATAATACAAAAGTAGACAATAAGCTACAGTTATAACGGAAATGAAAAAGTGAAAAAAATTAAACAAAAATTACAAAAAGAAAAGTAAAAAAAAATATATGAAGATTGGAGATTGGCCCAGCGATCAAACTCCACTAATAACAAAAATGAGGATTATTAAGAAAAATATCAACAGAACAACAAAAGAAAAAAAAACTATCATATTAGTATATATACATACATGCAACATCTATAAATCATTGAAGTGATTAGGAAGATCTTGTGGTTTGAATCGTTTCAATCTTCGTCGATGGGATTCCGTATTTGTTAGGTCGGCAGCAAGCTGGTTCGAATGGTCGTCCAGTCGATGGTGGTATTTTATACTGGACTTTGCTATCTCTTCCCTGACAGTTCCGACCCTTGTGTACTGGTGGATATAGACGTTTGTAGAGAACCACGGTGCATTAGTAATGGATTTGAGCGTTTTTGATTGAAACCTCTGTATTATGTCAATAGTGGTATTACAGGCGGATCCCCAAAGTGGGATTCCATAGGTCCATATGGGTTTTATGATGGCTTTATAGATAAGCAGTTTATTGTCAACAGAGGTAGACGAATATCAGCCCATCAACCAGTGCAACCTTTTTACTAACAAGCCCAGCTGTTTTCTTTTAGTTGTTATGTGTTTTTTCCACGTAAGACGTCTATCCAGATGTATTCCCAAGTATTTGGCATCATCATCATTATGGCAGGACACAGCCATTCAATAAATGTAGTTCATTATTATTTTTATTTTTAATATTAAAATACATACACAATATAAGTAAAAAGGAAACCTAATTTTATATAAATTTAATATTTTAAATTAATATAATTTATTAGCCAGTTATAAAAACAAAATATAATTCTAAACAAAGGACCATCGACCTTGAATATTATATATAATGTAGAAACTAAATGAACAAGAAGGAGAATTAATATTTTATTATTATTTATTTTTATTGCAACAGTGAACAAAATTATACAAGATTCATATATAATTATTTGAAAAAGAAAAATTATTTTCATTGCTGCAAAGTACTATAGACCACAGGACTTTGTGCCCTTAATATTTTATGAAATTGGAATAACAAAACTTTTAATATCATTGAAATGCGATTTTATGAATATTTATGTGTATATTCGATGATATGAAAGACAATAAAAGAGAGTTTGGAAATATAATTGAATGAGTATAATCAATATTATTAATTAACTTTTCTATTTATTTGAAGAGTTGCGTGTTTTTTTTTTGTATCCAAATTTACATGAACAATTTACAGCACCTATTTTCTATTACTAATTTTGATAGGATAAATCTAAATAGCAACACCGAAAAAATCGGTCAGAGGTTTGAACCAGCACCTTTCGCACCAGATTTTCCTGATGCAGGAACTCTTAACCACTTAGGCACAAATGATTCTCATCAAGCAAATTAGTCGAACTACTAAACGGTCACTGTTATTTCATTGAAAATATACATTAGAATATAGAACAATCAGTATTTAATATCATTTAGGATCTATAAATAAATGATAATGAATGAGATCAATAATTCTTTAGAAATTAAATGTGTATTACATCATAGAAATAAATCAAACTTATCGAATATAATAAAACTGCATAAAGGTAAATATATCATTTATATATTATATATTAAGTAGATCATTTTTTAGTAAAAAAAATAGTTTTATATCCCATTTTTTAATATAAACAATCCATAGATCTTTCCTCTTTTTCTTATAATATAATAGTAATTATAAATGTAATTATTATTTAAACAATATGATTACTAGTTAATCAAGATATGTATTAACAATAGATAATATAAATTGCATAAGTCAATTTAAAGATAAAGAAGGCAATAATTTGAGACAGTTATCACAATATATATGTATGGTAATAAATATATATGAGGCGGTAAAAAATATGTGCAGCGTATGTGCAACCTCATACAAAATGAAGATTTATTACGTCTATTATTGGTCCGTCCATTTTATTCACGGCGTTGAAATAAAGCTATACACACAATTTATAAACATAGTATCTCTACAACAGTTTTTTTTTATATAGATTCAAATGTAATTTATAGTTTAAAAATAACAATATGGAAGAACAAAAAACAATTAAAAATGAATATTTTTTCTTTGAAACAAAACCATATTAACGCCTTTTTTTTAGGAGGAGTGGACACTTTCAAAAGGGACAACAGCTGGAACAGGAACCATGGTAATGTGCGATTTCTACGCACTAAAACCACTCCCCCCTCAAAAAAGCATGCAGAACCCGGTGTTATCCATTGTCTTTCTGGCCGTGCTGTTTCTAATCGTGCAAGCTGCTCCGCACTTCTGCCTCTTTGCCAGTCAGCTCGGTGCATTTCTGTACTCTGTTCTTCGCGCTGTGCCTTTCTTTCATCTGGATCCTTTCTGCTCAAGATGTCTTTAATGTACCCATCTATGACATTCCTGCTCTCTTCGCATCCAGGCATGGTGTTAACCAGTTTCTCTGGTTTCAACGTCTCTCCCAGCATTGTCTCAGTCTCGTGCTTCAGTACACTCCACCGATGGCATCTAAAGATGGTATGCTCTGGGTACCATATAAACGACTAGACATATTTAGATGATATTTCATAATTAATAATTAAATTCTTTCATCTTGCTTTTTTTTCGGCGGAGTGGAAACCTACAAAAGGGACCACGGCTGGAGCAGGAACCGTGGTACTGTGCTATTTCTACGCACTAAAACCACTCCCCCCTCAAACAAGCATGCAGGACCCGGAGTTATCCATTGTCTTTCTGAACATGCTGTTTTTTCGTGCATGTTGCTCCGTACTTCCGACATCAGTCGTGAAGCTAGTCTGCGCTCTGTTCTTCAAGCTGAGCCTTTCTTTCGTCTTGCTTCTTTCTGCTCAAAACATCTGTGATGTACCCAGCTATGATGTTCCAGCTGTCTTCGCTTCTGAGAATGTTGTTGACCAAGTTCTCTGGTTCCAGCATCTCTCCTAGCTTTGCCTCAGCCTCGTGCTTCAGAGCCGCCCACCTATGGCATATGAAGATGGTGTGCTCTGGGTCGTCGTCCTCCTCGCAATACCAGCACTTTGTGGCGCTCTGCTTCGTTATAAAAAAATTCTTTCATCTAAATCATCACAGATGCAAGTGTATGAGATTATGTTAATATTTGTATTTTTATAATGAACTTTTAGTCCTTATCAGCCCACTACCTCATTTTGTTGACCGGTAAATGCCGGGAATAAAGGTGGGCTACGAAGCAGCACTACTCGGACAAGAGTTGCCCAAATATTTGAAATAGATTCTCTACAATTCCTTACAAATAAAATGAATTGACATTTTAAGAAAAATCTATTATATTAATTGCTATTTGTTGCCATAATAATTTATTATATATATATTAAAAAAAAATAAGAATGTGTATAATAAATTCTTTATTAAATGAAAAACTGTGATTAAAAAAGTGCTTTGCAATGAAGACCCTAAATAAATAAAAACAATAGAAAAGAGAAACATAAATTTAAATGAAAGGATTTTATGGTGTATTATTTAGACACAAATAGAAATAAGTGATACTACCTATCCATTTTCATTTGAACATAATGTAGCTTTACAAAGTGTTGAAATGTACAGCAGGAGCGATTTTATTGTTGAGATTTACATTTTATAAATAAAAAGTAATCACGCTTTATTTGATCTATTAAAATATATTATTTTGTATCATTTATTATTACATTCTAAATAATTAATTTTCTCAAATATTTGCGTTCATGATTCATTAGTCAATGTTGAAGATTATAAAATATATATGAGTTAAAATACAAAAAAAATATACGAATTATAAAATTAATTGAAAGTCGATATTTAACATTTTCTTTTTGAAGATCAACTTTGAGAATATATTGATAGTATTTAATAGATTTTGATCGAAGATAAATCAAGATCAAAAACCAATAAACTTATTTATGTATATATACATATAATTTAGATTCAGATTCTAGAAGACAAGAGAGTACACTGTATTTCTTGATGTATCACAGGCTTTCGATAAAGTATATTATACTGGATTACTTTACAAGCTAAAAATGAACCTTGCACACAATTTCTACAAAGTTTTAAAATCATACCTAAAGACGGAAAGTTTTTTTTATCAAATTGGAGCTGCCATTCTAAGCCCCATTGAAAAGGGCATTCCACAAGGTAGTGTCCTCGATCCAATTCTATATATTTTATGCACAGCCGATATTCCAACAATAGACAATATAAAAATGACAATGCTCACAGATGACAACGCAATCAAGGCTTCAGATTCATTCCTATTGAAATAAGTCAGTGAAAATCGATACATGTTACTTTGACCTTAGAACGCGGCCGGAGGGTATGGTTAGACTCAACAACAAAGTAATACCATCAACACCATATTCCGACAAAACGAGCACAACTAGAAATTTAGGAAGTTGTATTGGTTGCTACGTAGAAACTCAAAATTAACCCTGGAAAATAAATTGCTATTGTAAAAAAAATGATACAGAAACAGGCTTAGACATAAAATATTCAATTGTGGGAATCTCCAAGCTCATTGAACATTAAAAAGATCCAAGTATTCCAATTTAAATGTATTTGAAAAATCGCAGGTGCTCTTGTACATCAATAATAGGTGTCTTCACAATGATCTTGCAGTAAAGTAAGTGGAAGAGGTAGCCAAGGACATATCTAAGAAGTAAACAGAGAGACTTGATCACCATGACAACACCGTTGTGGTTAACCTACTGTGCATCGCAGAGACAACAAGATGACCGAAGCGTTTCAAGCCCTTGCATCTTCAATTTAGATTCTACCAACTAAATAGTTAATTATAAGCTAATATTTAAACGCCAAGGAATGCTCCACTGGGCATCAAGTTCCCAAAGTCTACAACGAACTGATTTGCTAAATGTTCTATCAAATAGATTCCAAATAAAATATGACAAAAAATATAAGGTAAATGTCAACATTTTTAAAATTAAATTATAAAAAATCAATTATATAGAATAATTGCCTCATTAAACATTAATATATAGAGAGTTGTGCGAAATGGTGCAGTAAAACGGTTTATGAAAAATTCCTCTTATGTGAAGCAACGTATATCCTTTTTCCAAAAATTATAATAAAATTTGGGCAGAAAGTCCTCGGCCGTTAGCCCTTTGGCCCAATTTGGACCAATAAAAATGATGAAATAAACTAATAAAATTATAAATTCTGGCAATTAGTGTGACGATACTACAATAATGATGAACTTTTTTTAAATATTAATATTACCGTTTTATAATAATTATATTTATTGCAGCAATCACGTAAAGAGAATAAAAAAGCAATATAAATAAACAAATAAAACAAAATAATATAACTATTACGTAGTGCTATTGACAATAAAAAACAATATAAACAAATTATATTAACAAAAAAAATTCTCTATTAAATACAAGTACAAAAATTATTGACAATAAGTATGAAATAAAATACCATAGTTTTTTGCTCTAATTTTATTCAAATTTAGATCTTATTTTATTAATTTTAAATCTCATGAAATGTACATAGATAATGCGATCTGCGAAATAAATTATAAACTTATTAGTAGCAAATGAAATTTGTTGCAGATTAGCACATAATGTACGGCACATTAATCCAATTTGAATTTAATTAGTGTGGATGCGTTCCGAGATTAAGTCAGATGGCGGGGGTGGCGTTAAAAACGCATTTTTCCGTGTTAATTATAGAACTTGTTTGATGCCCCACTGGCCTTTTTTCATTCTTGTTTGCATTATTCCCTTTGTAATTTATTGTTTGCGTTTTTTCGTGCAGTTGGTCCGGATTCGAGGGCAGCTGAGAGAGAGATTTTGAGGGATGGGAGGTGGGTGGATGTAAAGGGGTGAACATAATAATCTGTAATAAATTATGCGACGCAATAATTTCCATTTATTATTATTTTGTATGTGTTTTATGGAAATTTATTAAAACATATTTTAAGCGTGGTCGAGCTTCGCAAGATTTATCGGCTCACGAATGAATGTTAAACGCCTATCTGCACCACCCTAACTCCAGCCGCCAATTTTTCACGATTCACTCATTTCTACGCCGCATTCCGTCTTTTTCGTATTTATTTTTTATTTTGGTGTCTATTGCAATGAAGATGAAGACCTCTCATGAATTATTGATTCGCCGTCGGGGATATTTATCTGTACCGCGATCTGTGGGGTCGGCGGAGGCGGCGGAGTGCGGGGGCGGCAAGAGTAATGGGCCGCAGCGACAACAACCTGCACTGAAATATGCCCTAATAAACGATACAACAATCGATGAATGGGAACAAGGGGCGTCGGGTATCAAACGGGCAACCGAACGACGACGTATATTATTCATGACCCTCGGGGCGAAATTTCTGTAGGGTTTATGAAAACATCCACATCTTTGCACTCTATTTACACATACACACTCATAATATAAATATAGCACCAAGCAAAGGCTTAACAAAGAAAATAATGCAGATAGAATAAGAAATAGAAGCGTTCGATGCCAGAAGTTTTGCTGAAAAATAAGAGCACGTGCAAAAAACGCTTATTATTTTAAAGTAGATTTCCCCTGTGGCTGCGTCTTCTTTCTTTTTCGTCTTTCCCATCCCCTTCGTTCTGTTTTACAACTTGCGAAACTTTCTTTCGACGGGAATAGACACCCTGTATACAGGAGAATGAAGTTTGCAATAAGGGTTTTGGAGATTAAGCCGGCACTGATATTAAAAGCGTCTGATGTGCACACCTCGGGGATCGCGGCTTCTGCCGCCCCCCACGTTCCTGCAACCCTTAATCCGATCCCCGGGTGCGAAATATTGCAATATCAATAATACCGAAAGATAATCCCGACTCTCTTTATTTTGGGGTTCTCCCTCAATTTTTGGCACGAGGTCGAATGTCGAAATAATCGGTCACGTTCTTGTAATTTCAATGGTCACGTTCGTTCAATCCATGTGGGTAAAGATGCACCACAGTTCCACAAGCTTCCACGTAATGAACCATTACCGGTGGTGATCATTAAGCGAAACCTGGACGGGAATAAATATAAAAGAATAGACTTCGACTGTGAAACAAACAGCTGTGTTTTTCGTAAATTCGAACAAATAAATGACCAATTTATTACTATCTAATTACGCTCCTTGTCGATAAATCAATATAAATATATAATAATATTTAATGTATATTGTCGCGTTTCATATTTCATATTACATTAGTTGGTACTAAATCAGAAGAGAAATTTATTATATTATACAACGCATACTACATAACACATAATATTATTTGTCTTTGCATTATTATTATTACTACTATATCCACATATAGAATATGAACTAATGTTCTTAAATACATTTAGATCATTTATAATAAGTAATAATAATATTTATAACAGCAACTACTTAAAGAAACTGATAAGGTAAATACAAATAAAACCGGGCAGAAAACATATGGTCTCTAGCCCATCACAATATGATCCAAAAATACACCAAAATTAAAGCGGAAGTTCAAATTTCGAATACAATATCGGTTCTGCAATAAACCTTCAAGTATATGAAATGAACGTAGGATATATGGGCTTAAGGCAGTGGTCGTCAACACGCTGCTTGAGAGCCATGCTCTAGCTGCTATTAGGTCCTTTTGAATGCGGCTCTGCCACAGATGACCGCAGAATTCGTGGGGTATAGGTTGCGTAAACTAGGGCTATGAGTCTAGGACTTATACCAATAAGCGGACGATGATTGTGGTAACATGATTTGGAGACCACGGAGGGGCCGTTCTTAAGGTAAAACAAGAATCTTCACATATTACTTTGTCAAATCGAGTTTGAAACTTATTTTTTTTATGTATGGTTCTTGTATAATTAGATTTGACTCTTTCTTTGCAAAAGTTTGAGTCCTTGTAAAAACATTTTTGACTGAATTATTTTCGACAAACGTGGAAAAAATATATATCAACAATCAGAAATATAGTAATTAATAAGAAACTATAACACTAGAAACTATATTAGTTTCAATTTAAATTATTATTGCAATTATTTTTATGGTTAGATATCGTCCATTGACAAACATATACATTTTGAGAAAGTCTTAAAATTTAAATATGCATATTTAATTTACCTCTGACAGAAAAGCCTAGGAAAATTACTCGTTGGCCGAATTTGGAGAAATATAGATAATAATGTAATAAAATAAAAATAATTTACCTTCGATGATTGCAATTTTTTACTGAAGTATATGAAACTATAAATTTGACTGTGAAAATCGTTGGGAGAAAATTTTAACTATTTAATAATAATAGTAATAACAACCAATTAGGAAATAGCTCTAGTTGTTTATTTATTGTGAAATCGATTTTTTCCTTGGATATTATTAATAGATATAATACCGAACCCCGGAAAACAGAAAGACAACATTAATACCATCATTTCTTATGGGAATTAGTGGCGAAATATAGAAAATCCAAATACGTAGCTGACGTCCTAAAGAAACAGTCAAAAAGCTATGTAACGTATTTAGTGGATTCTCTGTTATTGTTGAAATTATTTTGATTTTATCTTTGGCGGAATGTTCGTGCTCGCACATCCATGGCCCTGTATCTTCAAGAGAGTTATTTTAGGCAAGAGAGTGGTAACTTGAGAGAGGGATGAAAGGACGGTCGGGTCGAGAAGAAGAGTACGTCGGTGAACACAAATAGGGGGGAGTCCTTTAAGTGCATTCCATCAGCAGCCGCGCGCGTTTGTTGTTGCTCGGGTGGAAATAATCTCACGCTCCTGATGAAATGAAACAAGAACAATACATTAAGCAGATAGATTTCGATATTTGCGAATCGGATTGCCGTCGCAATGTAATGTGTGTGCTAAATCCGAGGCTAAGGAGATGTTAGTTAGCATCGTATCCACCGCAGAACTATCATCTGATTCGGGCTTAATGGCTGGAAGAGATTCCGCGGTCAGAACTTCACATGCCCCAAATACAACGTTGGCTACCAGCAGCCATCCCCCACGACGACGACGACTCTACACAACCGAGCGGCCGGAGGCAGGCGCACAAATACACATAGCCGGACAAATACACGAACAAACAAGCATGCACACATTCAAACACAAAGAGATTACGGAATACCACACTAAATAATGTGATGAACAGAAGGCGAGCTCATTAAAAACAACGGGTCGGACGAAATAAAACACGAACTGAATGGAGCTCAAAATTCAGATTGTCAGAAACGAAGCAATTATGCCGTAAATCGGTGAACGCGTTTGCGCCATTATATGGTAAGGTATATGGGTTTGTGCAGGACCGTGTAATACGAGTATAATCACCGACCGCGCCATCTAATTTTGTATATACTAAAAGTTAGGTTACACTCTGCCAGACACGTTTGAAACAACAATAGCGATATAAATAGCTACCTTTTTAGTTTACATGTCACCGCTAATTGGATCAGCATAATACATTTGTATGGAAATGATAATCAACCAACAGATAATCTCTTTCTGTTGAACTAATCCTGAAAGTATGCTCTTACTCATAAATAATATGTATACAAGTTTTTTAATTAGAATTACTCACATTATATTTATAAATATAACTTAGGTTCAAATGTACTAAAAATAATATATAACTATAAATTAATAATAACTTAAATGCTACTTGAATTTATACATATAATACAAATGACAATAATTTTCATGCAATATAATATTAAAAATAATAATCATCTTTATTAATCACATAAAAGTGACTAAAAGGTAAACGACCTAAGTCTTTCGGCCCATACAATATTAATTTATTGAAATTTAAGTCATTGGGAAACCGAGGCAGGTTTACACAAATTTATTTAGTTATTTTAAATAACTTAGAAATATAATGTGATTTATATTAACTCATCTTACTATTCGTATATGTTCATAACATATGGAATTTCGACACAACGAATAACTTAGTATCATGAGACAACTAACTCTAGCATACCACGATTTCGTATTATAGAATTGGGCAAACATTTCGGGTCCATCTCAAGTTAGAAAATACTTTCAAGAAATAACGAAAGACGGAAACGTTATTGTAAATTCTTCAATTATTTTGGCAGTGTCAATTCGCTTTAAAATGATCTGCTTAATATAAATAATGGCTAAATTAAATTATATAATCATTCTTCTACAATTGTACTCTTTAAATAATTATTTATACGCTTCAAAACAGAAACAAAAATGATCTGAAGCATTAAATTAAATGTATGACATTTAAAATAAAAACGATAATATTTAAATATTTGAAAATGTATGAGAGATTTATTTAGCGACTCAAAGATTATTCTTGTGTAGAAGAGCACATCCAGCGCCATTCTTTAGATTATTAGGCTCCATGCTCAAATATAGAGTGCGGCCCTCCAGTAAAAAAAGATGTGAAGTAACTTTAAATAATAAAAATGATAAGCGGAACTGCATTTTTTTGTTGTAGTCTGGTAATTTAGGCAATGTTAGGCATTGTTCCTACTCAATGGAAGGTGAAAAATCAACAGATGTGGCGACTTCCTACCAACCCATTAATCTGCTACCAGTCCTATCCAAGCTGTTCGAAAAACTCCGAAGGCTGCAGCCATGGCTGCTGGATAGTGGACTAATATCAGAGCACTAATTTGGATTTCGCGAACGGCACGGTACCGTGAAACAAGTGCATCGCGTGGTTGATGTTATTGGCCGAAGTCTCGAGGAGAAAAGGTACTTCTCCGCCGCTTTCCTCGACATTTCACAAGCGTTTGACAAGGTGTGACACGAAGGATTGCTGTACAAACTCAAGCAGTGCCTCCCACATAAATACTTCACCATCTTCAAATCGTACCTAACTAGAAGGTATTTGCAGATCAAGTGTAGGGACGAATTAACGTCTTTACACCCAATCCTCTCTGGAGTTCTACAGGGAAGCGTATGTGGACCTGTTCTGTACCTGATCTTCACGACCGACCTTCCAAGCTCCCAACACGTCACTGTGGCCACATTTGCCGACGACACCGTAGTCATAGCATCACATCAGGACTCCACAGTAGCCTCACAAATAATGCAAAGAAGTTTGGATTCCATCGACTGCTGGCTCAAAAGGTGGAGAATTAGGGCCAATACAACCAAGTCGGTGCAGGTCACATTTACAATGCGTAGACAAACTTGTCCTCCTGTGACACTGAATGGCTATGTCCTGCCACAATCAGATGATGCCAAATACTTGGGAATACATCTGGATAGACGTCTTACGTGGAAAAAAACACATAACAACTAAAATAAAAAAGCTGGGCTTGCTAGTAAAAAGGTTGCACTAGTTGATGGGCTGATATTCGTCTACCTCTGTTGACAATAAACTGCTTATCTATAAAGCCATCATAAAACCCATATGGACCTATGGAATCCAACTTTGGGGATCCGCCTGTAATAGCACTATTGACATATTACAGAGGTTCCAATCGAAAACGCTCAGATCCATTACTAATGCACCATGGTTCTCTACAAACGTCTATATCCACCAATACACAAAAGTTGGAACTCTTAGGGAAGAGATGGAAAGTCCAGTACAAAATATCACCATCGACTGGACGACCATCCAAACCAACTTGCTGCCGACCTAACAAATACGGAATCCCATCGACGTAGATTGAAACGATTCAAACCACAAGATCTTCCTAATCGCTTTAATGATTTATAGATATTGCATGTATGTTTATATGCGAATATGATAGTTTTTGTTTTGTTGATATTTTCTTAATAATTCTTATTATAGTTATTAGTGGAGTTTGATGGCTGGGCTAATCTCCAATATTCATATAGTTTTTTTTACTTTTCTTTTTATCATTTTTATTTATTTTTTTCACTTTTACATTTCCGTTATAACTGGAGCTTATTGCCTACTTCTGTATTCTGTAGATAGATTGCTTTTAAATAAATTTTAAAAAAAGTCTGGTAATTGGTGGTAAATTAATCAGTGGGATAAGTCGCCCTTTGTTAGGGGGTTTTATAACATTTTTATTATGATTGTATTATTCACTATTACAATAAATAAATTAATATCATTATTACTATTTATTGGTCGATAGTACTATAAATTCAAAACACATACAAATTGTAAAACAAAAATATAGCTGAAAGACCTATGGCCAATAGGCCAATATATCAATATCGATTTTAAATACTCGATTAAATTTTTATTTTATAATTATTATTACGGCGAAAGATTAAGTTGTGATGGTAAATCGTCTGCTTTTACTACACTTTATTAATCTACTCTCTCAAACTTTTAACTGTTACTTTATTAAGAAGGCCGTCAGATACCCAGTGGAGCCACAGCAATTGCTGTTGTATGAATATCTTTCGTCGGTTTGAGTCTGTTGCAATAAATATAAAATTATTATTATTAAAATAAGTATAATACAAAATAATAATTATATATAAGAACAATTAGAAGATTAGGGAACGAAACATTATATTAATGTTGTGGTGCTACTGGATATGTGACGGCCATGTGAATAAGTTAGATAGTTTGTACACAGTATGAGAGAGTAGATTATTAAAGTATAGTAAAGCCTTATTTACCACCGCAACTTGTTCCATCGCCGCAACACTTAGAATATATAAAACATATATACTTTATTTAAGAATTAATTTTGTAATAACTAACTTTCTTGTTGTATATATATAGCTATCAAAATGAAAAAAATGTTTTAAATTAAAACAAAAATAATGCTCTTTGGTCCTAAAATTATAATATATAAGACATATTTTAATTGGTATCAACTGTATCATTTTGAATCAAAGGGCTCTAATCTATTTGCCCATTCTTCAATTTTATTATATATTTATTTTAAATTTAAGTGATTTGTTTTATTTTTATTACAATTATATATATTTTAGCATACGCAATACTAGTTCGGAGAGTAATGATATTAACAAATATAACTTGATTAGAATCATTTACGCTCTTGTTTAAAACCTATCGATGATATTGATAGAGTGAAATTGATGACTTCTGTATCAAGTTTGTCGTTCAAGTAAGTCGATAGAACCGGAAGATTATTTCAGTTGATGGCGGGCAATATAAATGCGGCGTTGATTAATACAGAGTTAAATCATGGGGAATCAAGTGATTGATTCGGGATTTCGTTTGTTGTCGCGACGTGGGAGTTTCGGAGGCTCTTCGGGATCGTTTAATAATTCATGGCCCAAAATGAGTGTATTATTCGGGAAGGGTCGACAATCGTAAATCCAGGTATCTTCCTATATAGATAGGAGGGCGTGCGAGTGGGTGGGTTGAGGATGAATAGTCAGGGAGGGAGAGCGCGAGGGAGTGAAAAGAAGGAGGGTATATCTTATCTGGAGATAAGCCGTCCTCCCCGAGAACAATAAATATCGCGCGAAGAAGGGAAGATGAAATAGGGGGCCCCAATTATATCCGTTTAAAAATTCGGTCCGCGTATTTGTTGAGGATTATCGTTTCATGTGTGCCGTGGAGGCGGCAGCGTCTGAGAACTCTCATCATCTCGGGCGGAAAGCGGGATGTTGATGCATTCACGTAGTCCGTTATTATTAGAGTTATAACTCATGTGAAGAGAGAGGAACTTTTGTATAACGGTGCTGGAATAGCGTGGCAGTAGTATACCACCCACCATCCCAAGTGCGGGTCGCATTTCCTCGAAACAGGCGACAGCCCGAAGAAACAAAAACCCTCTTCCTCCACTGTTCGCCGTTTAAATGTTCCACAAGAGAAATTATCTGATTCCAGCGAACATCTGTTACAGAGCAGAAAGCTGCCTGGTCTCGCCAGTTTAGCAAATTAACGCATCGCGGCACGCGACTAGCTTGCTAAAAGTCTGCGCGACACGAAACGAATCTAATAGGTTTCGGGGAAGGATATGCACCTCCGGTAACATATTACAGCTTATACTTAAATATAATTTAAATACTTAATATATAACTTTCTTATCACTTGAAATTTTGATTTAAATAAACGTGGTCCATCTTCATATCATCTCAACAAAAATAATAACAAATGATTTTTTTAAATATTCTTTTCTATTGTTTTTTCATTGAAAAATAAAACAAAATTTGTATCTATTACATTCAAGTTTAAACGAAACATTATGGTAGAGAGACCAGTGGTCAATAGCCAAACGTACATTTTGATTTATATTCTATGATTTTTTATTTTTTTATCTGTTTATACGTGTTTTTATTCATATAACTATAATTACTTTGATTAGGTTACTATAAGTCTCATAATTCATATCATAAATTTTAAGATTCCGCATGTTATTAACAGTATTTGACATTATGTTTTTAATCATTCGAAATAGGATATCTTATACTACCAGAATCTCTGTTTTTTTTTGTTAGATTTAATTTATGTTAATTTTCAGGTCATAAAAATGGAAGTTTAAGTTGAGAAAAATATAAATTTTTGTCACTTGCTTCTTTTTGCTTTTATTTAATATTCTTAGGCTGCAAAATTACTTTGAACTTTTGTTCTGTATGCAAATTGAAAGAACCGCTCGTGAAAAATGGAAATTTTTACAAAAAAGATGCATCTTGTTCTGCCCGTCCAGTTGAATTCGATGAAGAATGATTAAATCAAAATTTGCACGAAAATGCTATAGAGAACACTACTATCAAAAATCATCTTCACTCAACTTTCCCATCGAAGTGTTCAGAAGTGTTGAGCATGGATTCCTCATGCTTTTTAACAACAAAAAGATTTAATAATTAATCCTGCTATTTTCAGTTTTGTTCTCCATAAAAGCTATAGGTAGTAAATTAAATAAAAATAAAAAATGTATAAACAACAAAATATATCTTTATTTGTAATCTACATTACAATTAAATAAAAATTCTACATCGTACTACGTATCACGTTGAAAACGTATTAATAATAATTATTACATGTGAAACATGTTGTTATTGCACGAATATATTTGTTTTGTATCTGTTTGTAAATGTTACAGCAAATCTAATTAATATTAAATAAATTATCACAAAGGGCTAAATATCTTAGCAATTGGTAAAAAGATGTTTGATTTTTGTACTACTACCATTGGGTTGGAAAGTAAAATTCCAAGTTTTTTTTTATCAATAACTAATTAATGATCTACTAATTAATAATCTTCACAACCTGCTGAATCTATATTCCACACTTCTGAACCTTCCCATCGAGTGAAGATGCTTATGCTATATAGCAATGTGGGAGCATTCCATTTTGCCTGCAAAAGTTGGTTTAATCGCATGATATTAATTTTCACATAAAGTAACTCGAACAAAATAATTTAAAACAATGCCAAAATCATTTAAGGACATGCGAAATGTAACAATTTAAATAACGGCGGAAACTTACTTGCCAACCCAATATAATTCTACTAATAAAATCAAATAAATTATTTTGTTATTTGACAGTTTGTCAATATTGATATAATTCAATTATTCCACCTAGTTGTAATTTTACCAATGTGACACAAGTGTATACCGTTATTTTCATAGAGTTAGTATGGACCTTATTACTGTGGCTGGAGAGAAGAATTCGAATAGTTGATGATAATGTAGATATCTGTAAATATTTAGATTAGAATGATAAATCTTTTGTAATAGTGTGCCTTGTTCAAATATTTATATAGAAATATTTTGTTTAATATTCTGTCATATATTCTCTTCTAGTTTTAGTAAATTCATTAAATTTTCTATGTCGTATTTATATACACAAACATGTAAGTAATGTTATTGAAATTATTCACGTTACTTAATTTACATTTTTAATTAGGATAGTTTATTCTCATTGCGCACATGTATGCACAAATAAAGTATGCGATAATATTATGATGAGGAAATTTCCCTGGGTTGATTGTCCACATTTTCAATAATGTAAAAAAGCTTCAAACATTTCTTCACTTCAAAATATAAACAATTAGGAAATTATAAATAGGAAACGGGTATGCAATCTTAAATTCTTTTTTGGGGAATCGTAGTCGTATGAGGAGGATGTAGTTCGGGAAGGAAATAATTATTTAATACCGAAAAACGTAGGAGCGTATATTATTCGGGATCGCAGAACGAGAGTCGACACGTGAATCGTTATTGTTATCATCTTCATCGGTAGAGGGAACCTTCTGCTTGACTGAAGAGGGCGCCACAGTACCCCCTGCTAGTGATTTGATCCTCTGGA
>JAFMTC010000346.1:154424-216674 GCA_018845635.1 Nicrophorus orbicollis
GAATTCTCCATTTTTGAAGAAAAAAAAAACTCACGTCGGGGGTCACCACTTTGGGGAATCGTAGTCGTATGAGGAGGATGCAGTTCGGGAAGGAAATAATTATTTAATACCGAAAAACGTAGGAGCGTATATTATTCGGGATCGTACAACGAGAGTCGACACGTGAATCGTTATTGTTATCATCTTCATCGGTAGAGGGAACCTTCTGCTTGACTGAAGAGGGCGCCACACTTTTTTGTTTAGAACTATAGAAATAGACCATATTTCACGTAGAAGTAGATGAGAGATACACAATCTGGTTTCAAATCTGAATATTCACAAAATGTAGTACATACTGTGGTGGCTGCAAATGTAAATATTAAGGGTCAAAAAGAGCACATTATAAGGAAAGCATATAACACGAAAAATAGAATTAGAGTAAATTATTAAAAAAATAATTAAATAGGAATTACAAAAAAAAACTAAATTTAGATGGAAATGTCCAATATGTTTTTAAAGGTCCATTGCGAAATTCTTGTAACAGAACAAACCATTATTCCTATAGTACTAAATATATTTATTATAATATAATAAACGGGTGATTATTGATCTTAAGGTATATGTATAACTACATGATTGCAGTTTTAAACAAGAATAAAAAGTATAAATAAAAAGAGGAATAGTTGTATTAGGTTGATCATTGACCTCTGTTCCGGAGACTGCTCTATTTATCAATATTTATAGATTTACTTGATTCTGTTGCAGCGTTATTAAAGTTATTATTAAGACAATAATTTATTATATTAATTACAAAATATTCAATTATTCCAGAAGAATGATCACTATAATCAGTTTTTTATTTAAATAGGCCATATGTAAATATGTTCTGAAGTTAAATATTTGGAAATTGCAAATATCGTAATATTGCTCACCCCATTCACACAATTTAAAGTTACAAAGCCCTGTAGGTCAGCACTGTGTATATATCATTTCAACTAGTAGCTACATTTTATATATAGTTTTAGTCCAGTGTAATATTATTTCATGTACTTTAAACATATTATATAATGTTAATACTACAATTTTCAATTGAAATACTTGTTTTACGAATACAATATTTTTTAAATAAAAATATCTATTACAACAATAATTACAGAATAAAATAACAAAAAAATATAAAAAAAAACACAATTTGTGCATAAAGCTATCGATCATAGGTCATCCTGCCCTTATTTATTGTTTGAATTATACAATAATATATTATAAATTTGAGACAATAATTTTAGTTCACTATAAAATTAATTTCAATATTTTCATA
This sequence comes from Nicrophorus orbicollis, assembly GCA_018845635.1. Taxonomy (NCBI): domain Eukaryota; kingdom Metazoa; phylum Arthropoda; class Insecta; order Coleoptera; family Silphidae; genus Nicrophorus; species Nicrophorus orbicollis. The sequence goes on from JAFMTC010000346.1 coordinate 155,722, forward strand.
TAGATTACACGAATAATTGTACTAACTGTATAATTCGAAATTAAATATTACATATGCAAATAACAATAATACATAAATGTATTATATTTTATAATGTTTTTTTAAATTTTATTAAGAAATTACATTATTCTTATGAAATGAATTATTTATTATGTCTTTTATATAAATTTTAAACCTCAAGATATTCTCCACAATAAAAGATAGAAATAAAAAAGAGTTATAAAACTGTGTGTATATTAAAACGTTCATTGTGGTGAAAAAAATGAATCCGTGCATAAAAACGTACATTTCCTAAATTCCTTATAAATAATGCACGAATGCTGCTCTGAAGCAAAAGCAGAAAAACATATTTTGTAAAGAGCACACCAAGCCAAGGAATGGCCCTTTGGGATTGAAAGGTGCGGCGTTAAAGAGTCTAAAGATTTAAAAAAAGAAAAATTTCCTTCGAGTCGTATTTATTTTTTAATGAAGCTCCTGCATAGCCCAAAGGTGGATGCCGAAAGTTTTCGACGCGAAAAGATAATAAATCTCAATTAGGATGTGGAAAAGGCGGCGTCGGTGGTTACGGAGGCGGAGGTGGCGGTTGGTTTCGGTTTGTAGTAGCAGCGGCGGCAACGGCGGCTTTGTCGACGTGTATAATGGACCCTGCGTACAATATAATTCATTTAATTATCAATATTTTATGAATGCGTGTGTATGTGTGTGTGTGCGAGCTCATATTTCGCGCGAACATTTTAAATGTGCCGCCCCTGCCACCCCACGCGCTTTTGTTCGCCCCATAATTAATTGCTCCAATGCCCGGCTAATTGATGTTGCAGTTCGCATAAATATTAATATCATAGGAAAACAAATAAAAGGGGAAAACCCCAATTCACTCTTTCACATGAAAAAAAAACATATATTGGTCATTCTTCTAAAGGTATTTGTCATATATCATATGTATCATGAAAAATTCACAAAATCTTTCATTCATCAATAGGGAGAGAAGGGGGCTGGTTGTCACAAATAGTAAGCAATTTAAATTTCAATAATGGTATCTGATTAAATATTGATTACCACATTCCACATTCAAAATATATATTTTTTTTAATAATTACTTCGGAAATTGAAATGTGATTAATTTCTTACTACATTCAGAATAAAGTCATTAAAAAGCTTCACCGGTAATTTGTATAAAAACAGTAAGGTCTAGTATAGGTATAATATTAGTTTGTCCATAAAGTTGTTGGTTATGTATTTATGTTTTGATTGTCTGGATGTCTAAACTTGGTGATCACTCGTAGTTCCATTCATTTGGTCTATCACAAATATCATATAAAATTGAGGTATAATCATTGAGGATGTCAATTTTTTGTATATTTTCTTACTTTAATATGAAAAATTATCAGCTTGCGGATTGTAGCAATGCCAATTCTAAATAAAAATATAAGTTTGTGGCTTTCTTTTCTTGTACAACTATCAGAAGACAAAATCGAATATTTTGCTATAATATCTACCATAAATCTCAATTAAGAAAACACTTTCAACAATTTAAAAATTCGTAATTTCCTGGTGAAAATATTCCTAATATAACATTATATTTTACTATAAAATGCATGTGTTTTTTATGTCTATGGGTGGTTTCAACGACGTCTAGTAAGTTAATTTCCTTATTATACCTTATTATGTATTAAATACCTGAATTTGACTATAATAATTTTCAAGCAAGGCGACTCATAACCGCATGGTTTGCGCCGTCGTTTACCGGCCGGTAAAACGCTGATTTGATTCCTGGTCACAAGAATCCCCGATCAAAAATATACCGCAGGGTCTTATGATCCTAAAAGACATCAAGGGGATAGTTGTCTGTGGGAAACGGTTCTAAAATAGGTGTTTTAGGTGATTTGCAGAATGTCCGAATGAACAGATTATAAATATCGTTGCATAAAGTCCCACAAATATCTACCTATTAAGTACATCATTTTAGATTGTGAATATCGTGGCAACCAGACACACACACAAAAGATAATTTTACCATGTTTTTTAGAAGTCTTTGTGATTTGTGGCGTTTGGAACATACTATGGAGTTTCAACGTCCCAGGTAATAACTGGAAACGCTGTACAATTACTGGTTGTTCCCCAGAGTTGAATTCCGTAAATTCATACAAGTTCTAAAACTACTTTTTTTTACATACATGGAGTTTGTTTTCTATAGATTGTTGGGACATTCTACCAATTATGCATTATTATGTATTCAGTTTTCTCCCTAGTTTTTTTTTCTGAATCTGTTAGGTAAACGAACTTGCGAATTTATTCTAATCCTGTTTGAAATTTCTAAAACATACAAAATTTTAATCGAGTAAAATAAAAACAAATAACAACACAAATGTTATACCTAAATTATGTTTTTTTTTTCATACTATACAGTTTTTGCGATGCTCTTTTTGATGCAGTTTAAAGTCATCGATTTCATACATTGCTTGATATTTGCAGAACAGATTCATAGAATAATTTTGTTATTTGACACCGTAACTAGTAAATCTTTAGAATATCATAGTAAACTATCTGCTTTTCTTACATTTTTATTGTTTTATGAATAAATTGTACATTTGCCTATCAATTTACTTTCTAAGATAAGACATAGCCGCATTGCTTGAGTCATCTCTCTACAGACCAGGCAATGCGAGTTCATTGTCTAATAGGATTTTGTGATCCTAACAATCATCAATGGGCAAAATAAGTGTGATTGTAAATATCACACACACAAAAATATTAAGTACAGCAATTCATTAAAACATTTATTAATTTAACTTGAATTTCTTACAGTAAAAAGTATAATAAATTAAAATATGATATTAAACTTTGTCCGTTCACATTTACATTCATTGATGTACATGTTTAATATACATCATTGCAAGTTAGAATACAGAGAATGTACATTTCATTTATGTAATTTAGTAATTTGCATATGTATTCGAGCATTGTTGTTTTCTGGTGCAGTACCCTAATTGCAATATCAAAATTCGTAATTGAGGATCAAATGAACACGTGCGGCCGCCGTCGATGCAAAAGCATGTATATTTATGTTATATTTTAATAATAATAATAATACATGAATATATATAAATACATAACTAATATGCAGGAAATATTAATTACTAATGATGCTGTGGCCGTTGATAAAATGTAATTAATGGTATTGTGTTTATAAAGTGAGCTTCGTGCTCGCGCTCGTAACTGACTAATAACGGCTTAATAACTAAACAGCGGCACCGACTAAATTTACGTTTATTGTACCATATAGCAGACACGTGTTTCATTTGTAATATATAAACAATTATTTTTCATTTATCGTGAAAAAACATGAAATAAAATAAATGTAATGGTTTTCATTAGTGAAACCATTATATTTATTTAGGAGATGTATAAATAGAACCATATGGTCCCGGCGCAGCCACCAATTAAAGCGTGAATTTATTTATTTTTGTGATTATTTTTTATGATTAATAATATACACACACAGTTTCATATAATTTTGTTATTTATTAACAATAACATCTACTTATATAATAATTATCAAGTTAATGTATTTTTTTTCTATTTGGGAAAACAAATCTATTTTTATTTGACAGTGTATTTTTTCGTAAACTTCATGGCGAGAGCAAGGATGGTTGTCACAAACTTCATTTTTTCCTTTGTACAATATATATGAGGAGAATAGGGTTGGTTGTCATATGTGAACATGCTAAGTTATTAGTCGTGAACTAATTTCTCTATTATTATTGTGAGAGCAGTAAGAAGAGTTAAAATTGATTACATTTCAATTATCAAATCTATTGAATTGCAAATAAATTATAGGATAATAACACATATATATTTAATAACTCACTTCCTGATTTTGATCATCAGTTTTTCTTAGATATTCCATGTAAAAAATAGCACTCTAGTTTTTAAACCAGGATCTAAATTCATCCTAGCATCTTTCTTTTAATTGAATATAAATATATTTAGATTAATTTTATATTAATTAAAATATAAGATATATGTGTAGCAATCATTATTAAAGCTACAATAAATTGGTTTTACTTTATATTTTCTATCCTCCAAGTTACTTTTTTCACATTGTTAGCAATAAATAATACTCACACTCAGCTAGGTCAAGATTGTAAAGAGGTTTAGCGCCTGAAATGAAGTCGTAAAGGGAAGTTAACGTAACATTGTAAAAATAGCACTTCTTTGATCCATTTTCCCTTTATTTTCTGAACTGTTACAGGATAAAAGCAGCAGCAAAATATATTCTATATTGAAAAAAAGCAATTACAAATATTTGGGACATTAATATAACCAGGTATTCATAACTTTATCTCAGTTTTATAATGTATATCAATTAAGCTTCAGCATCAAGCTTTTCTTTTTCAATCTAAAAATGTGTACCATAACTTATTAAATATTTGCAAAAATGTTTAAAAAATTATCGTCTCATAGCAACACATAATTAAAAGAATTAATCAGGTAAAAGATATTTAATGAATTAATGACGCATTTTTTGGTTGATTGAATTTGCAAATTTATTTTCAAATTATTTTCAATCTAAATTTTGTAATTCTTAGTTTTCTATTATTCTATTTTTGCTCTATTGCCAGTATTACTATCTATCTATTAATATCAGTACTGAAGAATATTTGTTATTCAATTTTAACTAATAAAAACGTATTTTTTTGTTCTGTTGTGAAAATTATTATGTGTTTTTATTTATATGAAAGAGTTTTTCAACTTTTTAACACACATAATTCATCACGAGAAATGAAAAGGATATTTCTCACTAGTTTCAATATATATTTGTATAGTAAATATCGAGTATTTCTATTCATACATTGAATACTAAAATATGTATCAGTTCTACAACTAATTAGAGTTTCTCTTTTGCTCTAGCATTAAAGGAGGAGTATAAAAGTATTTATAGCTTTAAAAGGTGAATTTGTATAGAGATTCAGCAATAAATACAATTTATATTAATTTTGTAAAAAAAAGTTTCATCGTCTAATTAGTATAGTTATTAAAGAGAATATACAATAAAGTTATAATAGATATTTGACAAAAAATATGTATTAATAAGCATTATACAGTTTATGATTTGACAAATTATCTATCTATCTATAAAAGAGATGAAAATGTGCAATGTACATTCAGTTTAGGAAAAAATCAAAATCAGTAGATGAGTTATTTATTTTATACATTAATAAAAAATACTTTTTCCTGGTCTGCATTTCAATTATTAAAGTACATATACCTTTATCATTTCCTTAATTATTACTTTACTATACTATATTTATTGATTACTTAATAAAAAAATAATAATTTAATATATAAATCCTATGTTGGATCAATTTTTATAGAAGAATCAACTTACGAACTTTTATACTTTTGTAGACGTTCAATATAAACTCCGCAAACATATTTCTAATTCCACATTCAAAGTAAAATTTAACCTTTATGAATTGGATAATAATATAGTAAATACACAAATCTTCTAAATATTGTGTATATTTTTTTTAGTGATTTAATTCTATTTTAATCCATCTTAAATAATCAATAAGCACATAAATACTATATAATTGTTGTTGTATTAGAGTTAATAATACGATTTTACGAAAAACAGATGTATTTAATTTACTCCTTAAATTGTTTCTTTTACAGCTTCGACGTCTTTGCCATGTTCTGCAGTGGTGCAATTAAGTGTTTCGTATTTGCGAAACGTTCGCGTTGCAATTTACGAGCGCATCATCCACTTTTCCGGACATTTGCAGATCATTGTTACAAAATAAATAGAATGGAAGCTCGAGCCAAAAAAAGGGACGATGATGGCATAGTATATACACAAAAAAAAGACAATCGTGTGTGTTTGCGGGGCAGGAAGGAGAAGGGAATCGTTTGGCGAGTTGCCTATCGAGTCATAAAGAGTTATGGATGATGCGGAGAGGGAGAACGGAAGTGGGCGATAAGCAATATCCGGTTTTCCAGGGCGCAGGGCGGCCGATCCAGCGATGCTGGAAGGAAGGAAGGAAGTCAACGATCGGCTGGCTGTATGCATGTGTAGATCAGATATCAGACGCAAATATCCTTCCGATAACACAATATGTTTTTAGTCGGATGAGCAAATGTTAAAATTTATTACGCTCCCTTCTTTGTTGTTCCTGCAGAAGCAACAACATGCGTCTTCGTCTTCGCTCCTTTCATCATCTTCCCTTTCCCTAGTCTCCTCCCTTCCTCTCTATATATTTATTTATTTTTTGCTGCCGCTACTACTGGAAGCCCCTTTGGGTGTGCTTTATTTATGAATTAATAAGGGAGAGAGAAAAGGGTCGAGACAACAAGGGCCTTAGCACACAACACACTTCGCTGTAACCGTTGGCAACGTTTATTAACGTCGCATTGTCTTTGTCTCATTACACGTCCATCCGCTTGCTTATTAAAGCCCAAACCCCCTCTCAGCCCCACGACATCATAAAAAATTCAATATCTCCCATTGCCACCATCGACCTACCTCGATCCCCATTGCGATTCCCTCTGAAAGAAAAAAAAATGAGATCCCTTTGCTCGATCCGATATCGAGGGTTCGCGCTCCAGTTGTTTAAACTGCTAGTTAAATTTCTTGGGACCAGAAAAACACTTAATTCGTTAAGTGCACGCGAATAGTACAAACCGAGAGTCTTAACGTCTCCGGCAATAAAATCCGCGCTAGCTGGTTCCTTTTTTGCGTTCCTCGACTTACTCCCTTCCTCCCAGGGAACGAATGGTACAAAAATAGCATACAAAAAAATAGGAAGAAGAGGTGATTTATTGGCCATTTACACACAAAACTTTAGAGACGTCGGAGCGGTTGGTATAAAGTAAAGTTCGGAACGGTAATTGGGAAACGATCCTCCTCAATAAATCGAAAATCCGTGCACGGCGTACATGACTGTGACCAGCAATGACAGTAGGACCAACCAAGTGTGAGCATACCATGGAGTGCAATCGTTGACGACGACGTCATGGAAAGCTTCAGGTGTGGGTAGACCAACGTTTTCGTTGCTTGGAACCGCGAATATCCTCAGAGGTGCTCCGGTTCCGTCTCTCAGATTCATCGGCATCACAACTAAATTAAATCCTTTCTCTGAAATGTATGTGATAAATTACTAAAACGTTAATTTTTCCAAGTTTCACAAAATATAAATATTTCATTATAGTCCATATTTTTAGGCATATTTTAATTAATTACTTTCTAATAAAATGAAAGAAGCGAGATAATTTGGTGAACCAGTACCGGTAACTCTCGGTTTACGACTGCTGAATTTATTCACCCTATGTTAGACTTATTTTCAAATCAATATTGACGTATTTGTATATAAGTTCATTTTACGAAGATTCGAATTGAGCTGGATTTTATAGGAATTAAACTGCGGTGTCAAAAACAAGAAAAAAACAAAATGTTTGCCAAACTATTTTAATTATTTTTGAATATATGTATGCGATACATTGAGCTTCTTTGCTATCTCACGTATTGAGGAATGACGATCTGAATCGATAATTGTCTTGATATAGGTCTCATCAACTAGTATCTGGACACATTTTTCAGAGCGCATTTTTCAGTGAAAACCACCAGAATAAAATTTTCAAACCAAATTTAACATCTTGTGTGCTTGCGATGCGTTCTTAATTGACAAAAATAAATAACAAATCCAAATCCAAACAAAAAGAACAAATATAGGTTAGGTACTTTAAACATTTTGATAAAATAAAAGAATCTAAGACTATTGACAAAATCCGCAATCAATTAGTTGCCAATCCTTATGCATTAAGTTTAATGCCACATAGAAATGGGCGATCAGGAAAAATGAAGTATAACAATTTTTTTTAACATACATATAGATAAAACAATGTATATTCTTACGACAGCAATAATAAAATAAAATAAATATAATAAAATAATGGTTACGGAACTACTTCTGAACTTGCCACTTCTGAATCAGCCACTCTAGTACTTTATTTTAGAGACCGGTAAATTCCGAAAAAATCAGTCAACGGTGGGATTCAAGCAAGCTCCATTTTGCACCAGATTTTTGTGATACAGGGACTCTTAAGGTCTGATAGTAAAATCTTGTCAATTAAGTTATTTAGATATTCTCTCTATTTAATTACAATACGTTAGAATAGTGGTTTCAAACTCAGTCCATATATAAATGTATATGAGCATATGTAACTCGAGATCAATATGGATATCTATGATAACATCTCCGTAATAGAATTTAAAAAAATGAAAATATTAATAAAATTAATATTTTGTTCATATTATATTATACAATTTATATATTAAACATATTTAAGCAAGTGGTTTTGAAAAATCATATTAGGAAAAGTAGTAGTATATGGACAAAATCTGCTAAAATATGACTATAGTACAGAAAGTTTTCGGTCAATAGCCTTTGGGCTTATTCTGTGATAAATAAATATATTTAATTATGAGTAAATTAGATATAAAATTTATGTATTTTTAAATAATCGTTATGCTGTGTCCAACCATTGTAATAATATAAACTGTGTCGGGGAAATTACAATTGGATAAGCTTTTTCCATATACATCTACAAATAACAGATTTTACCATAAGATGCAGAGTTGACAAATTGTATAGCTACCGCATTCGGGTTAATGAACTTATTACTGTGGAAAACGCATTACCCCTTTATCGAATAATAACTCTCACCTTATTTATTGTATATTTGTAATATGTAATTTGTATTTAGTATTTGTAACGGACGTGACAAAGAACATAGTTTTAGTATTGGAAGCTAACTAACAACATTATATTATTAAAGTACGATTAGTTAATAAAGTGGTTAATAAACTAATCGAATTAATTGAAATTCCCATTAAGAATTCACGACCGACAACAATAGACAAAATTTGTACGGTGTTCCTATTTTCGTCCTGGGGCTTCACAGTTATTTATAATATTATAACAATTATAATTTATTTTATTGTCTTATTTTAATAAACTATAAAATAGTTAGTACAGAAAACCTAATTAATATTCCTTCCTAAAAGTCAATTATTCGTGTTATCGCGTATTTTCATTGAATGAATATTTTTTTATATCTATTTGTGTGACTGTTACATAATATAAATATTTTATTGTAAGTATTATTAAATAAATATAAATGTTACAAATATATTGATATTGCAAGAGATTCTATCGCTTATTGCTAATTTATGGAGTAGACGATAAACTAAAACAATTAATGGCTTGCATAATTATGTGATGACTAGTATATTGACTTTGTGACCAGAATAGTCCAGAATAGTGAAGATTGTCTAAGACCTAGACTCTAGGATATAAAATTTACCTGGCATCCATTTGGGTATTTTCAAGTTTTCCATATTATAAATATTGGCCTGTAGCAGGATTCTGTGCGCTTTAAAATCTGTGCTTGTTCCAGGATCGATGCTCGCGGTATCCACTCCGATACCCGTGATCTGCCTATCAACCAACATCTGTGCGGCATTGGCAGACACCCCTGAACAAAAGAGCAATCAGAAGATTTCCAGTTGGTTAAACTTAAGCGACATACCGGGAAAATGAAGGGTTCCGTTCGCCAGTCCCATATATGATTCGTTTTCGTAATGTCTTGCGCCCCAACCGAAATTGATGAGGACAATACTACCCTTCGGTATCTTTCCGTTCCTGCTCTCCCAGTTTTCGATGTGACCGGATTGCAGGGTTGTCTCAGGTCCTGATGACTCTTGTAAGTTGACGCAAATACCTGCGAACAAGGGCGTCGCATGACGATAAATCGCTTCAGAGCCTCTCCACCGAAGGTCCACCCTTAGAAAAGGGCGCAGAGCGGTGAGAGAGACTAAGGGACACGAATTATTGCCGGTCCTCTTCCCGTTCCACATCCATTGCGCCGGCAAGGGGGATCCTTGGCGCGCCACCTCCAAATTACCATCCGCCCTCACTCGATTTGCATACGCACAATGAAATTATGTAATCATTACGCGAACACAAAAGCCTTAATCAAATTTTCCATTATTTCTTCTCCTCTCGTTTCAATTTATTTATTTACACTTCGCTAATTATTAAGTGTCGACGGCGGTAAGAATCGTAACTAATAGGAGAATGTGGTCTCACGGTTTAGCCCTTCCACCATTGATACACCCACCTAAGGGATGTTCATCTTTCGGTGGCTCCCTTTTAGAAGCTTGTCCCGTGCACAATGTAATTATTATCATTACACAATCTGAGGCTTAATCATAATTCAGCTTTGTCTCGCCGCCCCGACATCCTCCAATAATGCAGACTCACACATATACACTCGCGCGCGAAACGCTGGTATAGAAAGCAGGGGGAGAGGTTTAATCAAATTTACATGGAAATCTCTGCCCGCCCTTTCATCCCTCATCCCCTATCCCCCATCTCTTTCTTTCTCTCCAGAATATATATGTTGCACTCATCCACTCACCTTTTCCAATTAGTTTTTCGAGGGGAATGTCGCCCACCTTCCATCCGAACTTATTGAAATGATACGGCGCGTCCAGATGCGTGCCCAGGTGCTCACCCGAGCAGTAATCGTTACTTGCATACCTTCAAAAATAAGCACAATTTACATTTCGGTGAAAGAAAAGAGAGAAACGGCGACGAATCTAATAACACGGCAGAATAAGAAAAAATAAATGAAGGTAATTTTAAAAGCATATTTACCACGCACGAATATAGATAATGAAGCTGCGCTTCGTAAAGCTAAAACGCTTCTTAAGAAATTAAATTTGAAAACTTTGCGATTAAAATATACAAATTTAATTATTCCATCTCTTTGTTCAATATTTTTTTGTGTATTGGGTTTCATATATTTTTTATATTTAAACCTTTAAAAATTAAATATATGCAATTATTTACTTATAATATATTTTAATTAAAATCAATTCACATAAAAAATATGTATTGTAACAGTCATACAAATATATATCAAAATTAATTAATATCTATAAAATAATATTTTTTTAATACAAAGGGTTTCCGTCCAATAATTAATATTATTCAGTTCTAGACTAATTATTGCACTAACAATGATTAATATAATGGATTAAATGAAATAGTAAAGATTTTAATTAAAAAAATAATAAACTAATATCCTTTTGGGACAAAAAAACCCTATGGTCTATAGGCTTTTGCAGCAATAGCGTTTAATTTTATTTTTTTTGTATTTCTTTATTAATAATTTATTGAGTTTAGTTTTTGTAGTTAATGTAATAAATTTTAATATTCATACTTTTATTTACTTGTTACATTTTAAGAACATTATTAATCATAGCCAAAATTAACAATTGTAATGATCTAATAACAATTTTATACGAATTGTGATGGAATAAATATATCACTTATCAAATAGCTCTTTCTTCCAAATTATAAAATCACGGAGTGTTCCACACTAGGTTTAAAGAACAAAGCTTCAACTTTCCATTTAGATCTGTGATAACACAGGGAACTGTACTTGTAACTATTCTTGATCTCATTGTCACGCCTAATCTCTCAACACTAAATAACGTAATTGTCACTACATTCACAGCATTAATGTTATAGATAGTAATCAAGAAGTAGCTTCGAAAAACTTTCAAATAGGATTGAATCAGATTAATTGTAGACTAAAGCATGTCCAACAGAAACTAAAACAAACAAAGTGCTACCACATGAAGATTACGTAAAATATCTTGGAAAAAAACACGAGAATAGACAACTTAACCGGACGAAACGCAAATCTCAGCTGGTTTCGTCCGTATTTTGGGATGAGATGGTATTTTATTCATTAATTACCTGGAAAGCAACCGGGTCTGATATTTTACAAAATATATTGACTGCTTGAAAAAAATATAGTATTATCGTTATCTACAAATTACTAGTATTCATCCTCATATAAGTGTGGTCATAAGAAATACAAATATGATATTCTTCAAGAAATTCTAACATAGAAATACTCTACCGATTCCAATCAAAAACATATCAACTAGCAGAAATCTATTAGTAAATGACACAAATGGCACACACTGGTACATGGCACAAAATTTCAAACTTAAAAAGTGCAACATACTTGTTTTACTACAAATTAATTAAATTAATTTAAGCTAATTTTACACATGGATATTGTTGAGTTCCCCATCAACATGACATTGTAACGTATAAATGTATAAATTTTCCTAACACCTTATTTGTGATAGAGTGTAAACATTTCAATTATATGTTACTTTTGAACGAAAATCTTAAATTCAATCTTAGTTGATCATTATGCTTGTTTCATTACTTATTAACAAATATGATTATTTATTAAATAAATCTTACTAGATTTAGGTTTGATGGCTTTGATAAGGAGAGTAATGCTTTAATATGGTAGTACAACTATAAAGCAATAAAGGTAGAGATATTCTAAGCATATGTACATAAAATAATACAATAGCCCTTTTTATTTTAGAATACAGTCAATTTTGTTTATTATTAAATCTGCAAAATTACGAAATCCTTTGTTTCGATCATTCCTACCTTTTTTAAATTGAAAGAGAAAAATAATTTAATCTAGTTTGTACGCAATATACTAACGGTTCTATTATTTTTTTTCTGTTGGTTTCATTGACAGAAAAACAATGCAACATTGTGTTTTATTAGTTTTGTTTCGTATTTTTGTAATATTGACTGTATGTCAATATATTTTTATGTTTTAAAACAGCTAGCCTTCGGGTAGTAACATGTGATCGATCGATATGAACCAGTGGAGTTATCAAAATGTACTAATTTTATATTTGTATGACTGAAAAAACTTAACCATTGGAGGATGTTTTAATTCATCTACTATAATCACGATCTATTAGAGTTTTATTTATTTCGTACATTACTTAATATTTCTGATTTTCTGCAGATAATAAATATATGGATTACTAGCATTATGAAGTTCTAGTCATGTAACCTAGCTTTTATTCATTTATATGTATTGTGGATAACGACAGAAACTTGGTAAAGAAAATAGCTAATGTATACATTGTAAATGAAAGAGTAGTTTTATTACCGAAAATATAACATTACTTATAGGACTATAATAATAATACCAAATATATTCGAAAACGATTAAAATTTGTATCTATCTATAATGACTAAAATTCATAAGAAATTATAAAAGAATTAAAACGGTAAATGCTTTGGTTTTAGAAAAGTTGGAGTCAAATTGCCATCAAACAGAGTACTTAAATATGAGTTGTTAAAAAAATACATAAATATAGCAAAGGAAACGTAAAAAATAGGAGTAAAAATATTAATTAAAAACTTATATTTTGTGAAGAGGTTCATATCATATAATTCAGATATTTTCATAATCACTCGTATATTAAATAATTTAAAAAATAAATAACAAATATTAAGTTAAGACCCTATTTCTGGCACCCTTTCAGTCCTTGTCAGTCTCACTACTTTAATTGCTGACCAGCGCCTTTCGCACCAGATTTTTGTGATGTAGGGACTCTTAACCACTTGGCTAAGAGTTTTTATATTTTTCATATATCAACTGCAATAATAATAATTATTAATATGAAATATAAGACAACATTAGTTTTTGCAAACTTGATTCGATGCTTTCGATGTCTGCTCCGCCAACATTGATACTCTCCATGACATTGTTCCCTAAATCCTATTCTCAACCAAATCTCTGTTTATTAATTGAGCACAAATTTGATCTCCAATTGTAATTATAATTATGATAGCTGATTTAAATAAATCCCGTGACGTACTATTTTTATACGATTGTTATCTAATTTTGTAGATTTGTGAGGCCTACTTCTTTACGAATCCAGTTTAAAGGGTAATAAGGCTATATAAACAAGTACAGGAGATATTACAATAGTTTTTTGGTAATTTGACGCATAATTTAGTAGTTTTATCACTAATTCTCATTCTTCTACACAGAAGTGCATCGCTCGACCCTTTGTATTGTCAATTTGGGGATTTTTTATACATTTAATTGTAGTAATAATAATAAGCATCTTTGTAAATTACAAAAAAAAAGTAATTAAAAGGTTAGCGACCTAAGTCTTTCGGTCAAAATTGAACTATTTATCTTTAGTTTAAGTATTTTAATACCAGTACAAATAATTTATAAAATTGTTCCTAATCTTTTTTTTTCTTCCACTATACTTATTTTATTGTCCCCCATTATAAGCTCCACTTTAATATTCGCCTGGATATCTCCGAAATGTATTCAGCTGAAGTAACTAAATATCTTTTTGTGTCTCCAACCAAAATATTTTACAAAGTTGCCATAGGATAATAAATTGTAATAGTTTAAAAAAACGAGTGTTTTTTTTTTGTCTGATACTATATTATCCAATACTAAAACAGTAGGAGTGAGGACATTAATTTCTGGGTTTCACAAGTAATATTATAGTAATAGCTTATATTATTCTATATAGATTATAATTTACAATTTTGAAATGTGTTTTTTTTATCACATGAAATATTACAAAGGCTATTAGTGATTGACTAATTTTTTCAAATCAACCCAACCCAATACTATGTAAAAACCAACCCAAGATTGGGATTAGTTTTCACAATATTCCTAAAATATGAAATATAATACAAATTTAATATGATTAATAAATATTAGCAATAATATATAACATAATATAAAGAACACCCTAATTTGAAATTGTTATGGTATATGGGGGTTAAGTTAGTCACATCCTTCATACTTATTCAATATTGCAACGAACATATTAGAAATAAATAAAAAGTAAATATGTTCGAAGAATTTTAGTAATATGCATAGAAACAAGAAAGCACTATATACAATTATTTTGAATTAGATAATATTTGAGAATTTCATTTAAGAAAAACGTATTTAATTAAATTTTAAAACTTTCGTGTGGGCCTCGGTCTTCCCTAGCATTAATGTAACACCAATTATTATAAATAGAAAATATACTTAAGTTACATATTTACCATAATCCATCGGGTTTCTCTACAGCAATCTTATTTGTATACACAAACGCCTTATTGTTAGGCCAATGAACTGTATCTTCGTGGATACTCCAACCAAGATCGGTGACCTTGTCAAGGCGACCTGGCACTAACGCCTCCACCGCCACCAACATCAATGTTACCACCCAAGAACACGTCCTTCTCATCTCAAAATTTTCCCTGATACTAACAAACACAACTGTTTACGGACATATAATCGAATTAACAGAAAAACAATAACATTAATTTATATTTGATAATACATTTTGACAGAAATGTGACACCGAGGCGACCCCAGATCTAAATTTAAACTCGCTAATCTATCGCCGCTTTAATTACGCTGCGGTCGTTTCTCGGGCACTACTTGTTTTTAACCTGTGCGTTTTATAAGTGGAAAGTTCGATTTTAATGAGAAGCCATTAAATGATTTCGCATTAATCTCCCAATTAAGGGGATTGTGTTAATTAATTTGCTCGCGTTTGCATTGATTGTGTAATATTAATCCGATGCGTAATTTAAGTTGATTAAATAATGTATGGTTATATTATTTAAAAAAATAATAAAAAAATAATACTGCGCAAATACTAGGAGTTAAAATGTACTCTTAGCAATTAGTAAAATCGAAATAGTTCTAATACATTAACCTGGTTATTAAATCAAACATCGAATATTTTTATGATATAAATCAAAATTACAAAGGAGAATGTTTATAACCATATATTTATTTTGAATATGAAATAGTCTACTTCATTTGCCCGTCAGTCATTTGCCCGGCGCTCATTCGCTCGACATCTGTTAACCCGACTGTATCGAATTGCCGACATCCGTAAGCCCTATATTCATTATCGCGAACATTTTATTAGATTTTGGATGTTGTGCAACAATGTTGGTAAACAGTGACAACACTGTACGCTGCGTGTCTTAAAAAGACTTGCTAAATTCATACCAATTGAGGAATTCAGCGAGAGAAGGAAGAAAATAGTTGAGTAAAAGATGAAATAGTTGTGATTTCCTTAATGTCTGAAAAGACAGATTGTTAATATCCTAGCAACCAGACAGACATCAAATAAAAAAGTAAAATGTATCTAGAGTAATTCCTTCAAAGGTCATACTGTTCTTCGAAGACACTACACTAAAAGCAGACCGAAGAAGTTTGAGCTATGTTTACAATCTTCAAGAAGTCTCCAAATATGTAGGAGAAGCAAGCTATTTCCATATTAAGAAGAATATTGAAAATGTGGATTGATTAATTTGAATATAGCTGTATGTTTAAGAGACGCAGCATACAGTGTTGTCACTGTTTACCAATATCCATAATCTAAGAAAATGTTCGCGATAAAGAATGTACGGAATTTGGTTTAGTCGGGATAACGGATGTCGGAAATTTGGTATAGTCGGGATAACAGAAGTCGGGAATTTGATATAGTCGAGAATTCGATGCAATCGGGCTAACGAATGTCGGGAATTTGATACAGTCGGGCGAATGAGCATCGGACAAATGATTGACGGGAAGTCTAATGTCGGGACTTGGAACAGGACCGGAAATAGTCATATCCTAATCGAGAATTCTCAGAAATGTTTAAGGTATATATTTAGTCAGTGTTAAAATCGTAAAGTGTCTAATACATAGTTTAAAATATGATCTCAATATACATATTTTTAAAGGAATCAATATTTAATAAGAAGGAACTTAAAAAAAAAATATATTTCTGATAAATAATTCAAATATTTCATTGTTTTTGCCTATAATATTTTAAAAATTAAAATTCTAAATATAAGGCAATTTTTCTTTTAGTTGTGGTACAATAAATGTTATTATTATATTCTATTTAGAGCAAGAAATCAAAGATAATTTCTATTGATTTTTTTTGGTGCTAAATATCTTAAACAATTATTTAATATATAGATGGTTTGTTTTTGCAATAAAGATATAGATTTTATTACATGACGTAAATGGTTTTGAAAGGGTCATGTTTTGCTGCTGGGGTTTAGGGTTACTTTATTTTGGTTGGAGGATCTAGTCTAATATAATATAGGTCAATACTATTGGCAACCCTACATTTGACCCTTTTTTGTGATACAATTACTATAATATTATATATAAAGAATCAATATATAATCATAATAAATGCGCTTGTTTGAATTGTTTAATACCTATAATATTCCAAATTCTTTTTGTTGGTACAATTTTAAAGCTGTGTTTTTTATCAACATGTATCAATTCATAATGTATACAAATATTTCTTTACTCAGCTACAGTTTCATAACTATTAAGTTATTTATATATATTCTATTTTTTTTTTGTAAAACTTTAGTATATTATCCAAATGGCACGAAAATTAAATTCAAAAATTTTGTAAAAACGTTTATTTTTTGCAACCAATTTTGGTGTAAAAAAGTGTTATTAATAAAACTTTGGTGTTCAATAAAGAATATTAGTTTAATAAACTTGGAACTTTCATTCAATAACTTATATTTTAAACAAAAAGATGCAGCCTTCCACACTTTATTGCAACTAAACACAACAAGCAGTATAACATTGTGTGTAAAAATTAAACAACATTAGATTTATTCATTATTATATGTATTATATATATATTTCTTACCCTAGAGAACGAAGTTTCGTTCTAGAAAGCAATTTTGTGGAACTTGTAAACTTTGGTATAATAATAAATTGCTGCTGTTGTATATTAAAAAAATGAGCTAATTTTGAAAAGACGCTGATTTTATTTTGCAAAATAATTAACAAAATTTAAATATTGATAACATTTGTTAGTAATTTTAGTAATAATATAAAAATAAACAGGAATGTTCTAAACAACTGTTAATGTGGATTTAATTACGTAATACCTATATTACTCACACACTTATGATGAATTATCTATGGTGAATAGTACTTCAAGCAAAGAATTCAAATGGGAATTAAATTTGAGAATTAGTCAACCGAAATATAATAATAAAATTTTTGTAGATTTTTTCTTTTCTGCATGAAAAAAAAAATTACAATTTATTTTTATTCGATTAATCTCTTATTAACAAAACTAATTTATCGTTTTAAGCCATATGGCTACAAGTCATCGTCCCCTTAACTTTATGTTGAATAAAACCACCTTTGAATAAAACTGGCTTTTGTACATTAAAAAAACAACGTTTATTAACGAATGGAAATTATTTTTTTTATTAAAAGTTAATAAAAATAATCCTTGCTAATTTAAAAATAACTTTAATTTATAAATTCACTTAAAATATTTACCGTTTACCGGTGATGAAGAATTCATAGTTACAAGTTACTATTATTGACTAAATTTCTAACATTTAATGAATATATCATATTTTACTTACATTTATTAATTTAAGTACTATATTTATAAAAATAATAATAAAGTACAAGAAAAGTATTATTTATTAATGATAATAATTTGTAATGAGGTTAACCAAATTAAATGCGTTACGTTAATGTAGGAGAATGGGAACCGAGTTATGAATACGAGGTTGGTGAATTATACGAAATTAATTCCGCATTATAATACATTCTTTCATGTTAAATATAAATATTGTAAGGATGAAGTCGGCGAGGGTTGGAAAAAAAGTCACTAACGGCGTTAACTTTAAATATTACTCTTCATATAAAACAGGGTTGAACGCACATCGCGGGACTACGAGGTCGCCGCATGTCCTGAGAGGAAGGAGCGCGGAGATAGAACGCTTGGGGCTGTAAATCTTACTTTTGTCCGCATTTTATTAGACCAACTTTTGGCCTGGCCGCCCCCCTGCATAACTAGATATATACAGGCACCACACTCACGCATACACACCCACACACACACACTGACTATATACCTACACGTACAAGAATGTAAGTATGTGTAGCTTCTGTGGCAACTTTAAAATGTATGCGGACATTAAATATTTAATACAGATGTATGGACCGCTTGAATTTTTGTCCCTGCGGCTCTCGTCCCACACCCCCTTTTTTCGTTAACCGGAACCTCTCGAGCGGACCCAAACGAAAAAATGCGAGAAAATTTAAGCACACCCTCCTAAAAAAGAAGGCCCTACATAAAATAAAACAAATAAATAACGGGCACCAGGGGCGGAACGAGTTCGCGTTTAAATTTATTTTGCTGGAAATACGTAGGGGTAAAATCGTTTGTTAAATGTTCTATCAACGCCCTTACAGATTTTTTTAAATTTGCGAACAATGTTAACGTTCACAATAAATACAATTACTATAATCAATTACTTATTTACAAAATAATTGACAAACCTTTGTCTTCAATATTTATTTTAATATATAATAATTGAATGGGGGGAATGGGAGTGAAGTGCTTCTGCATGTCACATGCAACTCAAGCATATTGGATTTAGCAAAAGAATCCAACTTTAACTCTATCACTCCAACTCCAACTTGTAACTTATACGAGGTGTCCCTCGTTAAACCAAGCAACCAGTGGAAAGTCGGGTGACCAATCCTTGCTGGAAACTTAGCGATCATTTCGATTAGCCGATCATTTCTAGTAATTCCAAAGCTAATGAGCGAGATATCACCGACCCCAACTACAGTTTTTCAACTGTCTCAAGAAAGCATGGAGGAAACTTCAGCAAAAGTTGCTACACTAGCTGGTAACCAGTCCACCATCACTTTAAGCGATGTATGCAGTCCTTGGGATTCTGGGAAGCCTGCACCAGCATGCTTCGAGGTATCGGAGATTCTACTAAATATCAAACACAAACATCGGAACTTCTATACTACCATTAAAGTGAATTAATTTTTGAAGATGGGTAAATAAAAAGCATCTTACTGACACTCAACGAAAACAAGAAAATTTCACATTCATTTTCATTCAAAGGTATATCTATCAACCTGTACCTATGTACCTATCAAAATTTTTGGGTAAATCTTGTAAATGAGTAAATGAAGATTAATTATCTTGAGAGAAAGACCACACACACGGAGAGCAGTGTACAGTACAGAGCACACTTTAAAATTTTGCTATATTCAAGAGAAAAAGCTTAGTATAACTCTCGTCATAACAAAAACGTATTTTCACAAACCACACTCCATATTCTATAAATGGTATTTTAGAGTCATTTAGTCAATGGAACAGCTTTCTTTCATAAAATAAATTAAATTGATTTAAATTTCGCCAGTTACGATAAGACTTCTTACTTCTGGTTTGCACCAACCCCGTTACGGTATAACAAATTGTTATTACAGCACTGAATCTATTTCATTGAAATTACAAATAAATAAATAAAAAATAAATATCATAAACAAATACCATTTTATATTTACGCATTGCGAATCGGTAAACACAAATATTATTTGCGTATTTACATAGGTTAAAACTGAAACTAAACATTAAATGAATGTGAGTTGTTAGGACAGTGGCGGATTGGTGATTGTTACTAGAAATTAAATGGTGTTAACATTATTTTAACTGAAGTCGCTTTTTCAAAAATGATCAAAGTATACTATACTTTTTGTTTCAGTATATAAATTTATTTCGAATTAATCATATAAATTATTGTATTGTAATTGATTAGTTTGTTGTAATTATTTAATAATAATTAGAATTTTACATCTGATCATCTATGATATAATATTTAGTGTATAATGGAAATGCTGTTCTCAAAAACAAAAAATATTGACAGTAACCCAAACAACATCAATGTCAGGATTAACATAACACCATTAAGTGTGCCTCGCCTCTGCCGCCAAAATATGCTGTGTACAATTTGATGGAGGTCAATAGAATGTGCCGAACGGCCAATAACACCGATGCCCGGTATACTAATTTCAAAAATAAAATCTATAAGAGAAATCCCTAATGCATCAATCAATTTCTATTCATTGTCAATACGTAACCACAATCGTTAGTGTCAACATCTTGTTTCCTCCATTCCATGCATTTTTTCACATTTAATATCCTATCCTAAATTAAATATTCTGCTATTTGTTTGTCATGAACAAATGCCTAAATATATCTTATTATTGCTATTATAACTATTCTTTTTCGTTTATAACAAAATAATTTGTTATTTTTTCTTTCTTTTTTCTTGCTTATATGCTACCTATATCTTATATCTGTTTTATATTTATGGAAAATGGAAAATTTTATGTAGAAAAGAGCGATATTTAAGATTCTGTTTAAGTTTAGGGAGCAGCACCTAACTTAAGGAAGAATTTCAAATATTGTTTTACTTATTTGACTGATCGCGATGTTAGGACACGCACTTACTTTGCAAAAAAGTTTAACTATCTTGCCTGATTTTGTATAATCAATAGTAACTTTTACTTATAGAATGGAAAGACTATACCTCTTTTTCGAAAAAAAAAGTTTTTTTTTGCCGTTATAGCAAAATATTTTAGTCCATAAATCGAAAACGAGCCTTAATTGAAGAGGGCCGTTATAGCGAAATGCCATATAAAGAGAGGCCGTATAACAAGGTTTGGGTGCCCCCCTTGAATTATCAAATTCAACCATAGAGTATCAATAATACAAACATGAGCTACAACAACAATCTCAAAAGCAATATAATTTACAGGTAACCAATCCATATTCAAATAAACTAATATATTAACAACATTCGCTGCATCTTGCAAATCTTCCTCTTTTTATTGACGTTCTTCTTCGCATTTTCCAGCTTCTTTGGAGTCCTCCTTTTCTTGACTTTATCCTTGATCATCTTCTTGATTAGCCTCAAACAGATTTCTCTTAAACGATTCTTATGTTTGTACATCAATTCTCTCTTAATGTGCAAGTACTTATTCCAAACGGTCACAATCATACCGCGCTGCGCATTCGTAATATTCACAACCTCCGTTAATTTATCCAAATCTGCATCCTCGCCGTTCTATCTAAACAAATGTATGGAAATATCACATTCAAAGAACACCTCCTTGGAAATTATTTTTTGCTCCTTATTCCCTT
Source organism: Nicrophorus orbicollis (assembly GCA_018845635.1). Taxonomy (NCBI): domain Eukaryota; kingdom Metazoa; phylum Arthropoda; class Insecta; order Coleoptera; family Silphidae; genus Nicrophorus; species Nicrophorus orbicollis. The sequence continues at coordinate 177,665 of JAFMTC010000346.1, forward strand.
TATCCATATCTATGATCAGTAGAATCTCCTCTTCCTCATTTCTTTCCTTCAGCAAAACTTCTTCACTGGAATCTAATCCATATTGAATTAAATTCATAAAATCTTCCATTTATACCACTGAATCGGAAGCCTTATGTCTTTTGCTTTCCTAATTCCAGTTATCCAAATCCATGATTACTGGATTCTCCTCTTGCTCCTTCCCTTTCTTCAGCAAATCATCTTCATTGTAACCCGATTCATCTTGAATTACATCAGAAATAGCATCTATATTACTCTAGGCAACTAAATATGCTTTCCTACGCCAACCTCACTCTCTATTATTAGTATTAGTAGTATTAATCTATCGCAACTACCGAACGATATTATTCTGTACTTCACAAGTTTTATCACACACACAACTCACGTTGCGCGGATAAGCAGAAAATGGAAGACCAAATATTTGCCCCTAACCTCACTTTCGGAGGAATTACTCTAGGTACCTGACCTGTACTTTCTTCTTGTTGTACTTTTACCACCTACAACTATTTTATTTATGCACTGTTATCCGGTTCGATATGGATCAAATGTTTCGACGAAGGACCAAGTTGCGGTGGTAAAATAAGAAATCGTCAGCTTTACTATATTTTTTTTCTTCTGATCTCCCAAACTCTATATGTCAACTCTCTATTTATTAATATGGCCACCACATACCCAGTGGTGCCACAACAGTTGTATTTGTATGAAGATAAATGATTTGATTTTCGATCAGCCATGTAGAACAAATAATCATTTTATTTATAATCCACTATATTACTAGTTATGATCACGAAAATTATCTAAAGTTCCGCGTTGAAATGCAATAAGTGTGCATGATGCCTGAATCAGAATATCTAAAATTGTTTGTCCTGATAAAATAAATAGTTGTACCTGGATTTTACAGTACATAATTTGGATACTTATAAGATTTCTGTTGATTTACAATATATTATATTAATTACTCATTGTGTATTATGTTAAAATATGTTGGTCCTTCAATATTTTTAAAGGTAAACAATATCACTTCCTTTCTAAAACGATTGTATGAAGTTCAGCAAATATATTTTAAAGATTTAAAAATTATTCAAACTCTATATTCAGAGTTTAACAACTCATTAGTCAATATAGATTGATAAAGACTCTAGAAATATTGAATTACCAAAAACAGTAACTAATTGAATTTATCAATGTTATATTTGTGTCTTTTCACTTCACGCGGAAGACAGGTGAGACAAAAAAAATGCAAGGGTATGAAGTCTTAAGATGATTTCTTTTCCTGTGCGTTACCCGGCTGTGCCGTTAAAAACATTTTATCACCATTATAACAATATAATTCATCTTAACTCGATCCATTTTATCAACGTCACGTCGTCGGCGGTAGCAGCGGTGGTGGCGGCAGCGCCCTTTTCAAAACAGCCCCGACCCCTGCGTACCCCGCTGGAACTGCACGTTATTCCCAACCAATCTCGGGCTGCCCATTTTTTTGAGTCGACACCGGAAAATAAATAAATAAAGGCAATAAGTAAAAGGACACGCCGATGATTGATCGGTGGCGTTCTTATTTTCGCCAGAAAACAACAACTCGAATGAAAAAATGGAAACCGCTTTCGGTTCACTTAAAATGTTACAACCGTGAATAAATTGCTAGATGCAGTGCAGTCTTTGTAATCGATAGCGCGTGCAGCCATATATTGACATTTCAGTTTTGTGATGCTTTTAATAATAATGTTGCTTTTTCCGTAGGTGTTTCCTGCATGAAACCAATTTATATTTTTTAATAATTATAAAGTTATTAAATTAACATAAATTGGTGTAAGTCTTCAAATAACTTGTTATCTATATAACTATTAAAATGTTTAGATATTTTGAAAATTACACTACTTAACTATGAGATTGCCCACTAAGTTGACGCCATTTTTTATCTTCTAAAACCTTTCCATCGAGTGAAGGTGCGTCTTTATAGTAGTCTGGAAGGCAGAAGAACCAGACCGAAGGAAACTGCTCCTTACGGAGCTCCGGGGTGGTGCAGTGCCTGCGTCTAGCACAGAATAAAAACCGATACATATGACTAGACGATCTCCACGTGGAGACGAACAATCCCAGGATCCTGGACTACGCGAGGAACTTAGCTCAGAATTTGCAACAAAGGCCGAGGATCCCAACCCATCCTAACTGTCATCAATGTCTAGTTGTCAATGTGCAACGGTTCCAAATAAGAGTCTGCTACAATGGGTGATTTGCTGAAAGTCCTAATGGACAGATTGCAATTGTCGTTACAGACACATACACACAACTTACATTTCACGAATGTTGACTCATTTCATATATGTTTCACAAACATAATTTCAAGTCCTAAAAAGTAAACTTTAAAATAAAACGTTCGAATACCCTCCCCATGGTATGGAGTATTTAAACAGAGAGGAAGAGGGATTTATACTCTTCTTTTGTTGTCTCTTATCTGTTATAAATCTTGCTGTGGCTAATAAAGAGGCTATTGCCAGATAGTTTTCAGCCCTCAAGTCCATATAACCTTATAATTATTCCAAGAAAAAAATATTGTGAAATATTGATTCATACCCGTTTCATGTTATTCAGAGCAGACAATTTGATAAACAAGCACATGATGCAAAAAATATAGTTTGTGTAGAAAGTGATAACTTATTTATTCATAAAAAAACTATTGGAATAATTGAAATACAGATATTACGCTCGTTTGGAAAATAAGGATAGACTGAATTACAGGAATACCAAAGATACACTAGAATGGTGTTGATTCAAAACTAACAATAATATGTAACAATAATTATTTACATTCATTTCATTGGTATGAACCTTAAACTATCAAAACTTATATTAGGTTCATTTAGAAATATATAATCCAAAGTCAAAATATTTGTAATGAGATTTCCAAGTAATTATATCAGAATTAACTATTATTGATGTACCTGCTTTAATCAAATTCTAGGTTACAAGACCTGTTTTCTATCGCGAAGGTATTTATTGCAATTGTAAATACCCTGCGAAACTTTAGATTTAAAAGACGAAGACTCTCTAGTAAAATCATTCACCTGTTTGTAGTTCAAGTTAAAGCACCAAATTCAATATTATCAAAATGTGTATCATTGACAAGGATGACGAAGTGGAGGATACGTTCATATTGTTGATCATATATATCGAGGATACAGAGGAAGTTGAAGAAGGGGAAGAAATAGATAATGAGTCCCAAAGTGAGATACAGGAAAACGATGTACGTCCTACTCCCGATGAAGACGTTATACTCCATATGGATGAAGTACTATTAACGAGAGATATACAGGGCATTTGCATTTTGGGCATTTAATATTACTATTATACTATTATTACTATTTAATATTACTATTATACAAAGATTCCAGTCGAAAAGCCTAAGAAGAACCATAGGAGTTCCATGGAACAATATAAACAGGAGAATACGCGAGGATAGCGTTTCAAATAGAAACAGTGGAGGAAGCCATTATGAAATATGGTAGCAGATACCAAAATAGGCTAGAAAAACATCCAAATGACTTAACTATCAATATTCTTGATAATAGTTAAAATGTGTGCGGTCTGGTGTTGATGGAACATAACACTCTTCCGATTGACCAATTCTGGATGTTTCTCGTCATTCGCCTGCTTCAATCTAGCCAGTTATTGCAAGTATAGGTGCGAATTGAGAGATTGACCAGCTGATAGTGGTGGATTTCCTTCCAATCCCACCAAACACACAGTAAAACCTTCTTGATCGTTAATCCGGGTTCACAGTGCTTGGACCACGATCTTTTCTTGCTTGTTGTTCTCATATGTGGCCCATTTTTCATTGGCAGTCACCTTCCGATTTAAAAATGGGTCAATTTCGTTTCACTTCAGTAAAGAATCGCTGGCATCAATTCGCTCCAAATGTTCTTTTGTAAAAATTCGTATATACATTAATTTTTTTTAAACCAGCTTTATTCAAATTGTTTCAAAGTGGTTGCATGCCGGTCACACTCGAGTATTTTCAAGATTTTATCATCATTTTCGATGATCATCTTCGACGTCCATAATGGAAGTGTTAGAACCAACGCCTTACTGTTGTAATAATATTAAATTTATTAGTACTTCCCCACAGCTGTATTCCATAGGTCCATACTGGTTTTAAAATTACCTTATAAATCAGTAGCTTCCTTTTTGTTGAAATTTGTGAGACTTCTCGTAGAAACCAGTACATCTTCTTGAACTTAATTTCAAGTTGTTCTCTTTTTACTTGGATGTAATCTTTTCAGGTTAATCTTCTATTTAGATGCATACCCAAATATTTAACTTAATAAGCTGTCAGAATATTTTTTCCGTTGATAGTCACTGTAGTCACTGGTGGGCAGTAGACTTTTCTCATGGTGAAGGTAACATACACTGATTTTGATTCATTGACCTTCATTCTTCATTTTTGTAGGCATTCCTGTACTAAGTTCAAAGAATCTTTCAGATGATATGATGCACGTGCTGTGCTTATCCGATGATAAAATTGCAGTATCATCAGTAAATGTTGCGACAGTTCTTATATCAGTTAAAGGGATATCTGCAGTATATAATATATACAGAAGTCTGTGATTTGTCTCTGACTAATTCTGCTTGCAATTGGTTTGTTTGTGTCTGTCATATTCATATTGTTTTAATTAGTTAAAATTGTATAATGGTTAAACTTGTTTAGACTATTTTGTTTTGCTATTTTTTTAACTTGTGTGTTAACTTTTATTTCAAATTGTCACTTTTTTTGTCTGGCTTCTCTGCTTGAAGAGACACATAAATATTATATACACACAATACTATCGACACAATATTATCGATTATTTATTTAGTAACACTTTGTTTCACTTGTGTTTTCCATGTGGTTTTTTGAAACTTTTAAACTTCAAGTGATACAGTGTGGTGCACAGATGTGATTATGGTCACGTTTTTTAACCTTTTTTTGCATAGCGGTAGGTCCTCTCGGTTCGAATACTATGGCAAGTCTTATAATATTACTAATAATATATTTATAATTTTTTGTCAAAAGGTTACTATACTAGTAAAATCGTTCATATTTAATCGAATATAATATATTCATTTGAAACATTCTCATTCTCGCTGATCTCCATATAAAACCCCATGGGCTCAAAGCAAATGCCCTGTATATCTCTCGTTAATCGTACTTCATCCATATGGAGTACAACGTCTTCATCAGGAGGAGGACGTACATCGTTTTCCTGTATCTCACTTTATAATCATTTTCGATGATCATCTTCGACGTCCATAATGGAAGTGTTAGAACCAACACCTTACAACAGTAAGGCGTTGGTTCTAACACTTCTATTTAATACTATATTGGATCCAAAAATAGCACATTTTTTGTCCCTCTGTTCCGCTTTTTTTCCCTTGGTCGTAGTGGTACTAAAGAATGTATCGAATTTTATAATTTTTACCACCATTTTGGAACGCTCTAACACACAATTGGATTTACTAAACACAAAACTATGAATGACAATATGCAATGTCTACATCGTAAGATATAACTCATATAAGTGATCTAACGTAAAACGTTTAAAATGTTTTTACTTCGCCCAATATATTCTAGAATTTGTTTCTGTTTTCAATGTAAAAAGTGGCACCATCAAACATTTACTAATACTGGAACAATTTTTAAAATGATTTTTCATATTTTTGTAGATCAAAAGTAATTAGCGATTTACATATTTATTATTTAAATACAGAATCTAAAATGGCAAACTTTATAATCTAAATATTTGTTCATACAGTACTTAACAGATATATATTTTATATTTCCATTAGCTGTTCCATGCATATTTCATTCATGATTCCCGCATAGTGCGGAATCGATTCTGTCAATATCCCCGACTGTATGAAACCGGACTAACCGATTTAAATTTGTTACATAAAAAGAGATTTGACATGTAAAGGAACAAAGAATGTGTTTAAATCAATATTTCGTTAAATATGTTTGAAACATTACATACAAAAACCGATTTTACAGTATAAAAGGAAAAATATTCTAGAAAAAATTGTGTGCTATTTTTTCGGATTATTTTTATTTTTGTCAATTAATCTCTATTCTGTTTGCTTTTAAATTTTTAAACCGGACTATACCAGATTCATGGATTTTTCATTTATTTATTTTTCTTAACGCAGATTCATCAATATCAGCTATAATATTAATAAAGATTATTAATGTATCCTGGGATTTTTGGCAATATATTTGTCATATTGTAATATAAAATGTTGTTAATATTGCGTATATATCACGTGCTATAATTTACATTACTAATTATTAAAAACAAATCGTTCTCCTCTTGATGGATTTAACTCATATCACTAGCGCAATGCGATAGCTCATAAATACTTGACAAGTTACTTGGCTTGCATCGCGGCCCGAGGATTACATTTGTAATACATATTAGTTCAACAAATCTTCTGAAGCGATTTTAACTTCGATGTGCATTTAAACACAAATAGGAATAAAACATAATTAATTACCATAGTTAAATTACTAAAATTGCTGTAGATCACATTACACGTTGCTCGAGAACAATAATCCGACGTGATTTATCGAAGCTCAATTTGGGTTACAAATTGGATGAAATTAAACGGCGCTTCAATTAGCAATTGCGTTTTGGTGAATCGATGTCGTCGTCTAAAATGGTTTGGTCCCGAAGATTTCCGGAGTTCCCCACTTCAATTAGTAGGTAAATTCCAAATATAAACAGACCGTCCTCCCATCCTTCCACGAATTAAGACATCCCTTCATCCACCCCCAAAAGACGTAACCCCTTGTTTCGCAATTACTTACTTTCTTGCATAAGGCGAACTCGAAGAAGGGTGCCGAGAGGCGGGAAGAGCACTGCCAGGACGAAAATAATAAAATGCAGAGGAAATAATACAGCTCAAGTTATTGTTCTGAATAAACGTTTCCTCCTGTGAAATATTTATTCTGTTGCCGCGCAGCACTCGCACACATACAATGTAGACTCTACATCTTGGGTTGCGGGCGAATTTCATCCCCTTTTCCCACTCAACCTCTTCTCTTTTCGCCATTTCCGCCGTTTCCCCATCTGGGAATCAACGTATCCTCTTTCCAAACCGGAAAGAACATTCTTATAAATAATAATAATAGCAGAAAAGAAGGGATCTTGTAAATGTTACTTTCATTTTGAAGAAGGCCTCTCGAATATGCTTCACTTTTTGTTTCTATAATGAATATTTTTCACTTCGTTAACTCTAATGGAATTGTGACCGTACTCCAGAGTATAACTGGCCTGATTCCGGAGAAAAAATAATATTAAAGTGCGGAAATGCAGAAGAAATCGCTCAACGGTTCTTATTTGAATGACGAGTAACAAAAACGACAGTGCTGGAAAATTAATCTTCATTTTTGGTCAGAAAACATCGAATCTTAAGAAGTTCTTATGTTTGGATTGTGGTGGCGAAGTCATCAAAACCTTACGTACTATCATACGTACTATCAAAACCTCCGTACGTACGGTAGTACTGTCATTGTCAAACCTTGAATAATTAGAAAAAGTACATGATAATCAGGTTAAGTAGTTTTATTTTGATTAAATATTGCATAATATGGCTTGGAACACAATATGATTTCCAGATTTTCCAGACATAAGCGGTCTTGGTCTCCATATAACTGCAAATTATTCACTCGACCGGGATGTCATATAGCAATAAAATTGAGACTTTCACGCAAAAATATCAAACCAAATAAATCTATCAACTATATAGGATCTCCATCGATACTCAACTCATCAGGTCAGTGGTTATCAGAGATCACAACGGTTGTAACGGTCGATGTTAAACAAAGGTGGATCGTAGTCCAAAAAGAGAATATTGGGATAGTGAAAAATGTACTATATGCTAGGTGGGAAGATGCAAAATGGGTGTCATAGGTGGAAAGAGATTAGAGCTAGACTGCTAGAAAAGTGATAGGAAAATGTTATAATTCAGAGAAGGGAGACTAAACCCATTGCTTTATTCTAGAAATAGAGCCAAGTTCAGTTTGGACATAGGAGCTTTGGTCGAAGAAGTAGGTCGAAATATTCAGATTTTCTGAAAAATATAACAACCTAGATCTTATTATTTCCATTTCCTTTTTTTCTTATTATTATATACATGTTTTATTGTTTTGTTCATAATTACAATAAAAATAAATAATAATACATTTTGTTTGTTATTATTGGTAAAAGTAATTAAGTATATTTTGATAGTCAACGCAATACGTTATAAGAAATTTATAAGTTCTATAAACTTACCTCTGCACTTAACTATATACTTAAGAATGTTACTCATGCAAATCATGTGGCATTCGAAAAGTAGTTTTAATTTAAGTATGATAATCGTAGTTGGAACAGCATACAATTATAACTCATTCGGGTAAACACTTATTTTATTTATTAATGCTATTGCTTTAAAGGCTTATAAACTTTGGCTCTTTCTGCTCAGAAAATTAAACTAGAATGTTCAAAATATAATTTTAAAAAAACTAAATTGAAGTGGATGTTCACATGCTGCCAAAATGTATTTGTAAAGAGTTGGAGCAGGAAACTGATCTCAGATCGGCCTCCAACTCTTATTATAATATAATGATTGATAAATTAATCCAATTAAATATAAATTGAATTATTTTTATATATATTTCTTCTTGCTTTAGAAGCGCGCCCTGCTGAAATCCCCCACTTTCTTTAAATCGAATATTTCTCTCTCCGATTACTCTAATGGAATTGTGTCCGTACTCGAAGGCATAATTGGTGCATTTCCTTCAGTTTGCTTCTAGCAAAAATAATACTGGAGTGCGGAAATGCAGCAGAAATCGCTTAACGGATCTTATTTGAGTTGCTTGTAAATCAAGACGGCGAGCGAAAGCTCTTCCGGATGATCCCAAAACCCACCCTCCGGAGGGTCGACCACCGTTGCATAATTGAATGGCAGAGGGTGGTCGATATTAACTTAATGCACGTTAAATGAGATATCGAACATGTTGTATGTAAACTAAACTTCTATGTCAGCAGGGTGAGTGTGTGTACGTATGTATATATGCACGTGTGGTGTGCTTGCGAGAGGAAACACCATAAGCGCGTCCTTGTTCTTCCTTCTTCCTTGCTTCGTCTGGAATGGGATGGAATTAAATGGGCTCACATCCAACCCGAACATTGAACACACATACACGTACACACGCGTTCACATACCCAGGCTCACTCGCAGTTCGTGCATGTGTGCGAGTACAAGCCTTCAAATTACACGGGACAGATAAAAGTCTACTCTACATGCAAAACAAGCCACTTAATATCCAGCCGTTAGCGTACATCTATTTTAACAAACTGCCGCCATCTTCACATCTTTATCTACGCAAAACAATCGCCATCAGCGAATACGCAAATACTAATTATAAAAATGTGTCCGAGTCGACTAATTAAATTAGCGGAAAGAAAAAGGATGGACCGCGAGATTGAGAATGGAAAAAAAACTGAGGGTCAGGGAAATAAATAAATTGCGGCGAACACCGTGAATGGAGACGGTCCTGAGACTGCACTTGAAGTTGGAAGGATACAGCAAGAGTAAATAATTTACGAAACTTTTTAATTATAGAAAAAGCAATTAAACTTTGAACCCTTAAGTGAAATTAAACCGACTGATTTTTTTCCTCTTTCTGTCTCCCTTTTCGACTTTTTGTATAAAAATATTTATGTATCTTATTTTAGTCCTTCTAGGTACACTTACTGCTTTTAACTTTATTAATTACTGTTATTATGATTATGAATATTAATAATTTACTTCAAATTTACCTATTTGTTGATAATAATGAAAACATTAATATGTGATTCCGCTCTCTCTGCTACTGATCTCCTTATGTATATTTTAAATCGGTCCCGTTCAAAGTCCCGACACTAAACTTCCCGTTAATGATTTGCCCGACGCTCATTCGCCCGACATCCCGACTGTATCAAATTCCCGATATCCGTTAGCCCGACTGCATCGAATTCCCGACTATATAAAAGTCCCGACATTCGTTATCCCGACTATACCAAATTTCCGACATCCATTATCACGACTACACCAAATTCCCGACATTCATTATCGCGAACATTTTCTTAGATTATGGATATTGGTAAACAGTGACAATACTATACGCTGCGTGTCTTAAGCAGACAGCTATATTAAAATGAATTAATCCACATTTTCAATATTCGTCTCAATATGCATATTTGGAGACTTCTTGAAGATTGTAAACATAGCTCAAACTTCTTCGGTCTGCTTTTATTAGCTTTTATATTAGTAATTTACTTTTTACTGATCATTCCGACCTTTCAAGGAGTTGAGATTTCCAAATTTTTGTTAATACTATAATGTAATGATACTATTGAAATTAATTCCCAAATATTTGACTTTCGTTTGATTTTGGCATATCTCGATCATTCAAATTACTGTATGTATCTTTATTTCAAGTAAATGTGAAAGTTGCATATTTTTTTTACAAAATGACATTATCCATTTTTAACCCTTCTTCAAGTATATCCGAGTTTTCCTACAGATAATCAGATACTACTAATGTATTGTATCTAATGCTACATTGCTGTATCATCAATGGCATAATCGTTGTATTGCTAGATTTAGGAATATTTATAAGAAAAAGCATAGGTGCTAATACACTTCCCTTTGTTTTTATGCGTTTACCTGAAACGGTTATATTATGTTATATTTTGTATAAATTTATGAAAGAAAATATTTTTGTATTTTATTTTTCATTTGAAGGGAGAGATTGTCGGAATGTAAAAATGTATACTTACTTTAGTTCGCTTATCCCGCTCCGTGAAAATAAATGGTACACAAATTGTAAAAAAGAAAAACAATCTAGTTAAAACGGAAGTTGCATACGCATGTAGCGTTTGGCGGCAAAGGAAAGCAAAAAAAAAGTAAATTGTTTTCGCGGTGTTTGTTTGCTCCTTTTCGCAGCAATGCTTCTTCATTACCTTTTGTGTCAAAGCAAGGAAGAAAGAACGCAAAAACTAATTAAGTATTCGAATGTTAATTTGCAGCCGGAGGAGCAAACACAAAAAAATAAATATTCCTCGCTTACAACGAAACATAAATTTTACGGTGTTAAATAAAGCGGGCCTCTCCTCTCTTTCTTTCTTTTACACGAGCGCACATACATTTACATTGTGGAGGGAAAACCATTTTAAAAGGAATGTGAAAAGGATCCAATTTCAAATTTTATTTTCAGCCGCCGCCGCCGTAAACAGGTCCGTACTTGGCGAAATTAATTTTTGCTGCCGATCATATTGGACGATGGATAGATGCGCACATTCTGCGAACGATTTCCGTGTCCGTACTTCTCGTATACGGAACACACTTTATTTTTTGTTCGTCCCTTCTTCTACCCGAGACGCGCGTGTTTCGCTCCAGTATTTTCTTGGCATGAGAGGCCACGATAAAAACTTTAATGGGTTCTTACACTCAGAGACGGGCTCCTAATAGATTCCCCCGCAAAGAAGAGATCCTTTTCCTCCTTTCCTTTCGGCCGCCCTTGCCACGGCAGCTGCAACAAAAAAAAATGGCACGATCCTGAAGGGTGTGGGGCGGCTTAATTCACATAACGTGTAGCGGTTTATTTAAAATGCACACCGACAGGGAAAATGTTAAGTGCATCAGCACTTACATAATTCACGGGACACAATCCCATCGCCGCGGCGGAAAATACATTTGTTTACCGTACTGTTGCCAATTCGATTATTCAGTATTTAGAGATAAAACAAATTTTCGTGATATTTTGTCTTGCAGTTAGTTTGTAATTTTTGTTTCGAAATATTTTGTTAATGTTACGCTGCTTCTCAAAGAAATCCTCTTAAAGAAGTTCTCGCTATAATAAAGTGGAATCTGACTCTTATTTCACAGCACTATGATAGTGATGCTTGTTAAACGGCAGGTATTATCTTTCCTTTTATATATAAAGCAGTAATTTTATACGGTATTCGTTGTAAATAAATAAATTGTTTTAAAACAGTTGCAAAGGCAAAAAAAGCTTGGTCGTTAGTGTGTTGGCTCAATTTGAACATGCTGAAATAGAAAAGTTGCGAAGTAAAAAAAATAAATTTTCAAGAAGTAACTAAAAATCTGCCCTAATTAATATGATGATCCGGTTACCATACAGTATTTATAATTATAATTAGCTAGAGGAAACAACTCCACATTTTTATAATGTAATTGGAAATTAGACACCTGTTTATATTACTCGGTCTTTAGCGATTGTTTTACATTATTAATTGTAAATATATGTAAGTATATGTTTAAAAAGCTTATAAAACAACAAAATAAATAATATGCTACTATACAAAAATATATTGATCTCAGTCTTTCCGCCTTCATTAACCATTTTATGAGAATATATTATTTTCTATAAGAAACAAAAAGAAGGAAAGTGGTAATTATTTGTAACATACATTACTGTAACACATAGATGTATAATAAAACAGAACATGTCTGAACAGAATAACTCATAATCAGAACACAGGAGAAACAAAAAAAATATTTAATAATCTCATAATAAAAATAAATTTACCCAGTTCCAATTAATAGTAATATAAACAATTGAATTTCTTCTCCTTTTAGTAGTTGAGAGTAAAAAAAATGCGCATTTGTAGTAGTAAGTTGCTTATTGTGCACTACTTGGAGCTAAGTCTACAGATGGATGATGTTGCCACAAAAACAATTATAAAAATAAACTCAGTTACAACTACGAAGTTTCTAAGACATTTCAAGATACGAAATGTTTCCACAAGGAACATTTTCTTATTGTCGGTTAAGAAATGGCGTGAAGAAGAAATGTAAATCCGTGCCCTCGATACGTACACTTGAGAATGTGAATCGTGCACTAACTTGCAAAATAATTTATTTTCTACCTGAAACAATGCAACGGTATTGAACATATGGTGAATATCGAAAGTTCATTAATTTTAAAATATAAATAACATGTTAATTCGAACTCTGCATAATTGTTTTCACTATAAATTAAAAAAATATAATAATTATATTTATTGCAACAACAACCATCAGAAAAAGTAGAAACTGTTAATAATAATAAACATCTTTATTAATCATAAAAAAGAGACTGAAAGGCTTTCGGCTCAAAGATACAGAGAAACTGAAAATAATGGAAATACTTAAAAAAATATAATTATTGCTAATATTCCTAATGTTGTATACCATAGGTCTTTCTGCCCTAAAAAATATATTTATCTATATCAGAAGAAACCAAAAATTTTCATCATAAACTTGAAAATCAGTAATTTAGATTAGTTTAATGTATACAGGAATTAAAAATTTCAAAGTAATCAAGAAATAATTTATTGTATAATTATAGTAATAATAAAAGAACAAAAAGCGAAGTTCAACTCATAATACAGAATAATGAAAAACTCAAGAAAACATCAATGTATGACTTAATCGCTGGAAGACTACTGAAAGAACTCTCGCCAAGGGTTGTTCAACTAGCAACTATGATATTCAACTCTATATTGCGTCTGGGAATATACCCTGCTCAATGAAAGGTAGATCAACATACAGTTTCCCAAACACGGAAAACCTCCAGAAGAAGTTACATCATACACACCTGTCAGCCTACTGCCAATCATATCTAAGGATTTAAAAAGCTATCACTGAAACGCATGGATACTTCTGGAAAATAACATATTCTCAGAACACCACTTTGGATTCCCCAAAGGGTATTCCACGGTGGAACAAGTACATCCGGTCATTAAACTAATCTTTACCGCATTAGAAGAAAAACAATACTATGCGCAAGCATTTGATAAAATATGGCAACCTGGACAACTCTACAAAATTAGTTCCGTACCCTTTATTCCAAATAATAAAATCTTTCCTAACGGTCAGACTGTACTTCCAATTGCATATGGGATTTTTGGACCAATTTAATATGTTATTTTTGCATCTGATTTCCTAACAACTAATAAAATAACCATTGCTACGTTCGCACATAACACAGCACTATTTTCATGTGATAGCAATCCAGATATTGCTTCACAAAACTTGATGGATTGAACTGGATTGAATCAGATTGAACACCGGTACTATGAGGAAGAAAATATGTGCAATAGTAACTTTAAAGAACAAAGTACTACCACAAGAGGAGTACGCAAAATATCTTAAAATGCATTTGAAAAAACTGGAGGAAATATATATGGACTTAGTGAAAATAATTAGTTATAAAATTCAGCAAAATATATTGCTTGCTTGAAATAAAATCAGTGTTATCACTAGATAACAAATTACTAATTTATAAATCTATCCTCAAACCAGTTTGGTCATATCGAATACAATTGTGGGGTTCAACGAGCAACTCCAATATCGAAATATATCATCGATTCCAATCGAAAACTTCGCACACAATTACTGATGTACACTGATATGTCCCCAAAAGTGTTTTACCCAGAGATTTACAAATGGAAACAATTAAAAGTATAATTACAAACTTCAATGAAAGGTATAAATGAAGACTCCAATCATACCCAAATAAACTAGCTGAAATCTACTAGTAAACTAATTCAAAAATGCACTTACCAAATAGATTTAATTAATTAAATTATTATAAGATAATTTATATACATGGATACCATTTAGACATTTATCTACATGACAATTATACCACCACTTCTTAATGTCCTGTTTATGATATGATATTAAAAAAATAAATAATTAAAATTATAAATTAAACTTAAATACAGATACGCAATATGTTTTTTTACATATGTAATTTTTAAATCGATGCATGTAGCAGTTTGTATTAATAAATACATTTATTTCATTTTTATTTATAAAGTTTTGACATGTATAGTATTATTTAAATTATAAAAAAACTTAAAGAAATTTATAAATGTAATTTATTTTTAGATATATAATCTATAAAAAAAACTGTCTGAAACATTAGAAACAAGAAAATAAATAATAAATTGCTTCCAATCACATTAAGCATTGAATTGCAGCGCCTTTAAAAAACTCAATTCACTTAAATCGTCATTTTAGAAATGGAATATTTGATAGCTTACAAATAGTAGATGTTACATTTGCTGTAAATAAATTATTTGGTAGTACTTAGCAATACATTATAAACTTTATTGAACTATTTGAGTTAATTGCAATAGTATTAATAAATAATAATCATAAGGTAGAAAAACCACGGTCAATAGACTTTTGACATAATGTGTGGTAATATATGTTTAATATAATATAATAACTATATTTACTGTGACAGCCACACATAGAAAATCAACAAAGAAATATTTATAAAATGATAACAAAAAAACAGTATCAAAACACCTGGTAAATCTCTCATAAAGTATTTATGCCCTAAATAAACTATTATAATAGATACGATTATTATTGCATTTTAAATAAATAAAATAATCAATAAACTTTATGCAACTATACTTAAAGATATACAAAGGGCCTTCCATCGTAATATTTCTTCACTCTGTAAGTTCAGAACAAATACTTTTATAAGAAACTATATTACCTCTAAAATAAATATTAATATTAAATAACAAATTGAAAGAAAACATAATATTAACTTAGGAATATCTGCAATGGAAGAATAATATATTTTCATTATATTTAGTATAGTAACTATCATAATTTTAACGGTGTCAACTAAGATTTACTCCTGGATTTTTGCCAGACTTTTTTTTCACTACAATAACTTTCTTTGGACAATTTGATGTATTGAGGCAAGAGTATAAAATACTATAAGTTAGTATTATCTACACTGTTGTAGTAAATATTTGATTAATTTCTTGAGTATCTAACAATATTTAATATGAGTATAGTTATTATTTTTCTCTAATTGTGCATGAAAATTTCAATAATTATAGAATGATATTTATTGTAATATTGACATAGTATTTCATAGAAAAAAAAAACAAACGAAATGATAAAATTTGACAACAAACGCACTTGTGACTAATATACATTGTTATTATATAATTAATTATGAAATCACGTTCTATTGTTAGAAAGGGCTATTGACCACAGGTTTTATCATCCGGAAAATAATATAATTATGCATGTAATTCATATTGTTTTTTTTATTTTTAATTGAATTATTAGTAAACCTAAATAAGTGCCTACAAATATAATATTTAAGAAGAGTTTATTGAAAATTTTCAGAAATAAATTATAAAAATAATAAAATAATCAATAGCAATAGGTAATTAATTAATCTTAGTTATTTTACTTTTTAGAATTATCGAATTACTGTTATTAAATACTAGTTTTTATACAATGATTAATTGATGCAAGAAGCATTTTTAATTCGATATTATACTTAGCTACTTTAGCGGTGTTATAAATATGGAGTTCCCTGTAAATTTAATAACACAGCAAATTGCATTATACTCTGTTCTGAAAATGAAATTATAAATAACAATGGACTGAAATTATATTTTCTTATATCATTATCACTATAAAGATACTCCAATTCAATTAATTTCTTTAAACTAATTGTTCTAAAGATATTAACTAATTAAGAACTTAAAATAAATAATAGAATTAGAGATTGTTTCTTCTTTATTATTAAAAAAAACTTAGAAGAAACTTTACAACTATAATAACTGTGCACTTTGTCTCCTACTAGCCTACTCCGAGTTAAATAAACAACAATAATTTTAGAAAAACACGACCGTCTTTCCTGACGATAATTTGCTTTGCTACGTTTAGTGGAACTCAACTCTCTGGATATCACTTCTTATCACTTTTCTGCAGCATTTTTATTCTAATACATATTCTTAGTTTTTTTTATAACATTATATTATTATAACAATCTTAAAACCTAGAAAATTAAATTATCTTTAAACCGAAATATTGAAACAAATATTCAAACTTTTACTAGGGCTATTACCATATGATACTTTGAAATATTTGTATTTATAACATAAATTATGTAAAAATCGTAAACCACTAGTTTTAGAGAAATTTACTAAATAATAATGGGTGAATCTAACAGGCATGAACTGCACAGAAGAAAGAAAATAACAGCATCGAGAACTAATGAGAAAGCGAGGATGTTCAAGCTTGATGCAGCAAAACGCAGAATAAGCAGTTGCAATGGCGTGTTCCATATATGGCAGAATCTAAAGAAGAATAATGGGTAAATCGAAAAACATATAAATTGTAATTATTATTACATTTATTTCAACAGTGACAAACAGAAGGAAACATAAAATATTTATGGTAATTATGTAGCGTAGTCTTTAGGAGCATAATTAAATCAACATTAATATTAAATCATAAAAAAACATAATTCAGAAATTATTAAATAAAGTATAGAGGAAAGAGAACCTCCATTGATGGAGGAAATTGTAGGAACTCAAAAATAATGAATACCGTAAATTTCACGATCCTCAATTCTGAAATTATAGAGATATTATACATAGAAACTTTAATCTCTGACGCAATATTAAGTGGAGAGAAGTAGTCGGTAGTCAATTATGTAATAAATTTTAATACTAAGTTTCAAGTTCAACCCTCGTCCTACTACTAATTTCATTCTTATTTAAATACATGTAATAGTTACTAATTGGGTATATCTGCCACATTATTTATTAATGTAAATTTACAGTGAAACTTTGCCTCTCAAAATGAGAAACTCGCAAAACAAATTCTAATAAAAATATCGCTTAACGAGTGTCGAGGGACGTATTGAACTATTTGGAATATAAATGCAGAACAAGTAATAACAGAACAACCAAAAGAGAACATCGAATGCATAGAACAGAGGCAAAAGCGACGTATTGAACTATTTGGAATAGAAATGCAGAACAAGTAACAACAGAACAATCAAAAAAGAACATCGAATGCATAAAACCGAGACAAAAGCGACGTATTGAACTATTTGAAATATAAATGCAGAACAAGTAATAACAGAACAACCAAAAAAGGAATATCAAATCTATAGAACAGAGACAAAACACTGACAAAAAAACATAACAATGATTATAAGATATTCAACTTTTTCAACTTTCTATATTGTCATTCCGCGATGAAACAACAGATGAAGATGATTCATATTTAACAATGTATATATAATTTTTCTTAAATACACATTATACAAACACATTTGTAAAATCATCTTTCAAATTAATTTATATGAAAATATAAATCGATTAACGAGTTTAAAAAATATTAATATTTTTATCAAATTGTGTGTTCTATGTACAGAAAATCAGTTTGATCAGAAAATGTCAACGATCAAATAGCTTCATTTCGATTGAAGCAAAAATTAGCAATTTAAAGTTACCCTTTGGATGAAATGTGTCGAGGGTGTCGAGGGTTTAAATTAAATTTTGTATTGATTTGCCATTCGGAAATCCGATGGCTTTAAAAGGTAACATGAAAAACGAATTGGCCCCTTTATATGGAAAACTAGTAAAAAAAATCTTGGATTGTCAGAGAGTTATTAACTGATTGGTTAGTTTTTTTTTGTATATAACTCGTGATACTTTAGGAGAAAAACATAGTTTCTTTAATAAATAAAATCCGGGAAATCCTTCAAATTTAAACACATTTATAGTATTATAAGGTATATTACTTTTTTAATTTACAATATGAGTTTTACGTTGAAACTGAAGTCTTTATTATTTTTGAATATCATACGGCTTTCAGAGGAAATATCTAATTTTAATATTCATTATAAATATTATTAAAAAATAGGGAACAAATATCAATTACAAATTTTATATGGAATTTAACAATGGAATATCATGATTATATATTTGTTAAGTACACTTGGTTTTCTTTTTATGCGGTAGATTCCACAGGAAAACGCATAAAAATAAATCGCACAAAAAAGAGACAAGACAGACGTATAAAAATAAAGAATACGATCCATATTTTTTTTAAACCGCATAAAACTAAATCAATGAGTTACAATATACCGAAGACCGCATAAAAAAGGATTTAATAAATTTCAGAAAAATAAATAGTCTTACTATATTTTTTCTGAAATGTTTATTCACAATTTTATAAAAACGTTAACAATCATAGACAAGTTTATTAAATTTCAGAAAAATATAATCTTAAAATATTCCTTCTAAATTTATACGGAAAAATTTTACAAAAAAAATACAGAATATTTTAATCTTTCTTCACATTATTTTCTTTAGAATTATCTTCGCTATATGAGAATGTTCGGCATAATTTGCGAACTGGTTCGAAATCACTTTCATCACTAGAAGAGATAGTCAGCATATCAGATCTATGTCCTGAAGATAATGATTCTTCACAAGTAAAATTAGTCTCAACTTCGCATGTTAATTTTTTCCCTTTGACAATATAATCAGTGATTAAACTTTACGATGGCTTTGCTATTTTTTGTACAATTCCTGATATACAGAAATGCAATTCTGAAGCTCGCGTTGAAACTTGAATGCTCGTTCAGAATTATCATCTTTTCGATGAAATGGTTTGCCAATTTACTGGAAAGTTGAAGACCTTCTCGAATTATACTTGCAGTAAGTGTGACTGGAGTTTCATCTTCTTCCGATTCATTTTCATTTTCTTATTCTTCAGCGGTATCAAGAGTTATAACAATGTTATCATTGTCATTCATGACATTATCCTCAAGAAATACGTCTAAATCGTTTTGGGTATATGTTTCAAAACCATCCCCAGCAATTTCATGTGCTAAAGAAATTATTTCAGCTAAAACTGTGGACGTTTGGTTAGTTTCTATGAATTTTAACGTGTCAAAATGGCCTAAAATAGTTATTTACAAAAAATAATTCTTGAAATAAAAACCGCATAACTTCAAAACCGCATAAAAATAGTACGCATAAATAGACTCGGTCCTCCTCGTATCTAAATTATTTAATACACGTTCAATTATTTATCTTATTTTACATAATTCTGCTCAAAAACATGTATTTACTATGAATACCTTGCATTATCCAGTCTGATCCTCTAATACCCCGTTCTAAAAAACTAATTAATATCTTTAAATCCACAAAAAGAGCATATAGACTGTATATATTAAAAAATATAACAATGTTAGTAAACAAGGATAGAAATACTTATGGTCTATAGTCTTTTCTAGCAATAGAATTTATATTATTTTTCTTTGTATTTCTCCATCTTTTTTAAATTGAGTTTATTTTTTCAAAATATTTTTGCAATAAATGTTATTATTATTAGTATACAAATTTTATTGTATTCCCAATATGCCCTAAGCATAATATATTTTTTAATTTAGGTTAAATTATTCAAGTTGAATATAGTTTATATTGACATTTTCAGTTATTTTTATAGTGAATTCGAACTGATGAATATTAAATTTCGACATCTCTTCTGAAAGCATTGTGAAATTATAAAATGAGGAGCTTCCTATACAACTAGCATCGTAAATAATATTTAATGACATTGTGAAAGGTATATTCTAAATTATAATGGACTGAAAATAAATATAAGAAGCGCACTTAATTCGACATTGGAACGCTGCCGTCCGAACATTATCGATTTTCTAAAGCCAATTCCGCTGAAACTCCAGTCCAATTATATGGAAGTACTTTACGTTCTCACCGCCACAGCCGCCGCCACCTCCCGCCTTACCAAACACCCTCACCATTTTATAGGTAATTCCATAGCCGCCCTTTCGCAGCATAGATACATTCAAACCATTCCTTACTCCTTCCGATGATTCTCAATTTGCCGAATAAAAGTGATAAATGATTTTGTTCATTTTGTTTCGAACTCTCTTCTCTTTCTCTTGTTTATATATCGCTGTTGTAAAACGCATCGTTTGGCGTAACGGTAGTTGCGGATAGAAGAGCGCGGCCGACCGGATGTTCGGTGGAGGCGACGGGTTGCGCGTCGTGTTTGCGCTTGTATTATTAATCATTTGACGTGAAGTATGTTAATCCTAGGCCGTTATAAATGTTAACAAATAGATCAGCATCCATCATTCCGAGTGATAATTCACTGCAATTACGATGCGCGGAGCCCGTTTCCCGCACATACACAGCCAAACACACGTATGCACTCAAACATGCACGTTCCACATACAGGGATGCAGAACAGACGAAACCGAGGCTGCGGTTTCCACAGAAACGGGAATATTTTATTAGCGTTTTATTAGCATGACAATAGCACCCTAGATTTTCATTTCGGCGCATACACACTTCGCTGTATGCATGTGGCTGTGCTCCACAAACACACAGACACCTTTACACATATATACACACGCTGGATATCGTAGCCACATTAAAATTTCATTTATCAATTTTAGTGGAGTTTCTATTCTCTCTTTTTTTTTGTGTCTCCTTCTTCGGCTTTTAAAAGAACGTCAAATTACAGGAAACGTCAAATTTTAGTTCTACATGAATGGGCACGGATGAGTGTTGATGTTTCATCTCTCCGTCGTTCGAGCGCAGCATTAAAGGATGGGTGGTTTCGGTACGAAACTGATCCTTGGATCCATTTACTTTCGTGCTGCGACCATTAATCCGGACTTGTTTCCGTCCATTTGCGGGACGCGATGATAAATATTGTTTAATTATCGGATGAATTTAATAATTATAATCGTAAATAACGTGTGTCGGGCACGGTGTAAAAGATTAAGAAGGGTTGTTCTTGTTGTTGCTTGCCTCCGCTTGAGCCGTTGTCGGTGTGGAATTGGGGGACTGGTGGGTTGTGTGATGGTTTGGGGGGTTGGCGCAATATACGAGAATCGCGCGGCGATAACTCATCAGACCGGCCTCTTTGATAAACGGCCACGCGCCAGAACTAATATACTTTTTGGTCGGTTACTATGTTACATGCAATAACAAACAAAAAGAAATTACGGTACGAACAAAAAGGACGAAATAATCGAAAAACTGTTAATGGCAGTCGCCTTCTGCGGGAGGAGAGATCGCAGAAGACGGTTTTATCTTAACTGCCACCAAAAAATATATCTGCTGCTGTGTGTGCTGATGTGGCTTAATGAAGATTGTAAGAATCATGAAAATGGGCAATTTAAAAAAAAGTTCTTATACCTTACAACTACGTTTACTTATCAAAAGTTCAATTATTTTCAAACTCAACTTGTGAGTTAAGGTAAATTTTCTAAATTTAGAATATAAATAAGTGTATGTTAATAAGAAATAGATTTAATGAGTACACAGTTATACAAATAATAAAAAAATGAAATACGCAAAAGACAGATTAAAGATGAGTTGGTCTATTTTTACCTCATAAGAAAAAATGCTTTAATTTAAAAGTTATATTAATAATTTGATAAAAATAAGTGTTATATAGGGACAATAATGATTTGTTTAATTTTTGTTGTTTTATAAATATACTTTTGTGTTGCATATCGTTGCATAAAGACATACACAAACAAAAGGGTATTATATAAAATATTACTATTTTATCCTTAATAATCTTATTGAAACGTATATAAAGAATTTTATTATCATGTATTTGTTTAATGATCAATAATATATGAGGTATACGAAGACAGTGTCAGTTTAAAGATATTTTAAAAAAGTCTAAAATTCAAGATTATTTAAGAGACAATTGTCCAAATTGATGCTCATGATGTGGTTCAGTTAGGTGTATCATTATTGAAAGAGATGCTGCGGTTGAATTAAGAGAACTGTTATGTAAACATCTGGGTCCATTAGAAAGAGCAGAGGTTGGGGGAGGGGTGGTTAGGAGGTAGCGGCAGATGTAATGAAAGATTAACCCCGAAGCACATACACGTCGCAGCAAGGCTTGGTTGGCATTCGCCGCCTCCGACCTTTTACGAGTGCACACATAATAAGTGCGACCGGCTATAAAGTATTCGAATTTATGCACGCGGCCGCCGCCACCGCCGCCGCCGGCCAAATTGAATATTAATGCAGAGACCGCCGCTCTTTATTGCCGTGCCCGCAAATTCGATTCTCGGCGATGGCCTCTGCATATAATTTTTTGTAAGTTCCTGTTTTAATCCTACGGGAAAGCGGAAACATACCTACTTTAGAAACACTTAAACGCCACATAAATAGAAAATTTTTGGAATAATTATCAACTACTTATAAAATATTAAGCTACAATATAGTGCAAGCTCTTTGGTACGTACCATATGACGTTATCTACAAAGACCTCAAAATGGACACTGTAAAAAGTGAAATTTATTGCACCTTAACAAAACAGATTGGAAAATCACCCAAACAGTTTAAACATTAATTAATTAGATAATAGTGATGACAAACTACCACAGACTAAAGGTACATAGTACACTTGACATCCCTAACAGAAATTAGATTATAATTTTAATTTAGTTATGTTAACATTTTTGTTTAATTTAGTGTTTTCTCTCATTGTATTTTTGTCAAATCTATTTAATTAATGTCACGTTCACGGATTTTTAAATAAATAAACAAATATATATACAAATATATCCCATCCCATCAAACTAGAGCAGAAGAATAATTGGATCCACAATGCCAAGGATAATTTCGGAATGCATAATCATGCGCTAAACAGATTATGAACCTTAAATCTATTCATTCATATCTGAAGCTTATGAACAAGTATTAGTGACCTTCATTGGTTCAAAAAGGCTTATAATCCATTGATCAACCCACCCTGTTTGGAAAACTGAAAGAACTGGGACTGGACTACAAAACAAAAGCAATTATTCAGAAATCCTTAACTAACACTACATCTTAAGTGAAATTCTTGGGAAAAATTATAGAGCCCTTGAAATTAGGGCTGGTATGAGCTAAGTAGATGGACTTAATCATCTTTGCTCTTCAACACCGCATGCTCAAAAAAAACATCCGTGTGGACTGAAAATAGAGTCAGGTTGGGCTATAAAAACGAGAACCTGGCAATAGACAACCTAGCATTCGCAGATGACCTTTTTTAATTTTCTGGATGCAACCATAGTGCAAATTAGTGATCTACAGATTTAAGCAGCATTTTGAAAAACAGTATTCATCACTTATATTAAGTAAGTGCTCCTTTGGCACACTTGCCAAGTTTAGACACTACAACATAACTATTCGTGCTGCAGAATACCTTCGCAGAATACATCGAAAGGGACTAATAGAGAAACAGAAAGTGAAAGAAAGGAAAATTCTAAGAAAAGTAATGGCTCTAGTAACAGAAAATGGGAAATATAGAACACGAACTTTACAATAACTGATACCACGATGAAACGGTGAATTACCTTTTACTGCCATATAACAAGAACGAGCCCAATGCGATTGACAAATAGGATTTTCACCTACTTTCTCGAAAAGAAAACCAAGAGAGCTTGGTTGACTAATATGGACAAGGATAGTCATTAAATGGGTATTACAGGCAGTGATATTTAGGAACTTATCCTCCTTTAGCAAAAATTAACACACTAATGTTACCAAGAAACGCCCAAGCTTACAACAGGTAAGAAGTCGACTGAAGAAAGGAAACAACAGCTTCTAGAACTAATTCAACGGTACTTGGAGAATGTTTAAGATCGATAGAGTAAGAAGAAATTTGTGGTGAAATGAAGTGGTCGGGTCGAATGAAGAAGCAGAAAATATACAAAATTTCATTTTTTAATTCAATATATTTATTGACTACCAAAGTTAACGACACTGCACATAAAGTAAAAATTCAATTATAAGAAATAAATATAAAAGAAAACGAAATAATTGCATTCTACAATTGCAAATTCATTGAAAACATTCAAATACAAATCTGAACAAAAATAAATTAAAATATATAAATGTATCAACTTGAATGCTGATTTTAGCAAATCCAACCAGCTATCCACTAACCACGAATGATTTTGCGGTACGTGGGATAGAGCTCGTGGGTGAATACAGCTTGGGATCGTCTAAATCAAACATTAGTATATACGCATGGTTGATTGAATAGTAAATAAACGCGTCGATATTAAAGTTTGTCCAATCCCGTTTTTTGTGTCTTCTAACTATTCTTAGAAAATAATAAATCAAACAATTGAAAGCTTGTAGCAAAGCACTATTATTCTGTATAATATTGTAATATTCCAACCATTAGTATAATTATAGCATGTTTCAACCTACCCTACACATAATTATTATAAGCATCATTAGATTTAATTATATATAAAATAATTTTAGTAGATATAATGGACTTTTAAAAACTATTATTATTTCTATATGTTTTAACTTAAAAAACATTAAACACATATAAAAAACATGCAAATAAATGTTTCTTTTAAATCATGTTTATATCTTAGGTTTGTTTCTTTATAATTATTGTTATATGCATATCTTTTGTTTTTATTTATGTCTGTTTAAATAAATATTACTATTTTATTACATTCAAGAAAATATCTCGGTAAAAATACAAATTTGTACCCTGGTATGTCTCCAACAGTGTTTTACACAGTGATCCACAAATCAAAACAGTGAAAAGTGAAATTACAAACTATAGTGAAAGGTATCAAGGAAGACTCCAATCACACCTAAATACACTAGCTGAAAATCTTCTAGTGAAGCAAATACAAACATACAGACTTAAAAAGTGTAACATTCTGGACTTACCGCATAGATTTAATTCATATTATTATATTATATAAAATTAGTAAGTTAATTTCAATAGATGGATACTGTTGAGTTTCCCATCTATATGACAATTGTACAGCCAACAAATTTGCTTAATGTTCTATTTGTGATAAAATAAATAATATACAAAAAAAAAACAATTGACATACTAGAAATGGTATATATGATACTATTAAGATTGAGTTAAATAACAATTATAATAAATATAAAATCACTTTTACATTAGTCAATAGTGTTATTGTTGTTAGTTCTTTGATCCATATGATCTTAACAAAAATAAGATAAATTTGAATGTACAATCTATTTTAACTTTAGATTCATGAATATGTAAAAATACTCATAAATGGAAGAAATAAATCAGTTAAAAGTAACTAGGACTTACTTGGTAAATATTGTTTTTTAAATGAAAAAAAACATAATACTTACGGTTTAAATATAATTCATTTATTTATAATTCAGTAAGGTTAACGGATGATGTAGGTTGGAGAAATGAGTATTCTAAAGCTGCAATCTATTTAATCAATTAAGCGAGCTCGTCGTAAACTCGCGCTGAGATAAATTGGATGAAATTATTCTCTGTGTTTCGTTCAAACTCAATGGTGTTTAATTGTGATCGCGGCGAGCCGTGGTAGTTATCTCCTTCATCTGATAGTTGCGGCGGTTTTCGGGTGTAGCGGAAAATTTAGTGGCGTTGGCCTGCTCGGTGTATTATATCCACTGATATAATATAATCCGATGAATATGCATGTTCTGTATTTGCCACCGTTTACAGCAAATGTTCATTAACATTCATCATCATTTCAGACAGCGGAAACCTACCGTGCGCCTAGCCTCTGCGACCGCCTAGGCACACGGAACCCGCGCGTATCCCCGTCCACCCGTCCGCTCCCAATTGGGGGCTGATGTGGCGCGAGTAGGGGGACGGAAGGGCCTTCTCTGCAATATTTATTGGAGCCAACGCACACACATTTCCTGCCACCTCAGCCCGCCTCCCCTCGACGTTGCCATCCAGGATAATATCAATAATAGCCCCCGTGATCATGTATAATTGAACATTTGTATACCATCCATCGCAGCACCGTTATCAACATTGCCTTCACGCCAAACACCTTCCCATGAATTTAGCGAACATTTTAGAAGACAAACAATTTAATAATTACATTATATTAGGTATAATTGGCAGTACATATTGGTTTAGATTAAATGCATTCAATTTATATATACATTTACATTGAAAAATATATTATATGAAAATAATTTTGAGAAAATTAATTAATATCAATAAATCAACATACAATTTTTCAATCACCACTTTTTACATTTTACATTTTTATTATGTTACGGCCTTCTGTCTGTCCTATCGTCCCTACTACCTTAATGCTAGACAGACACAATTCCTAATGATGTTTATCACCGCCCGTTACATGCAAGTAAGGTGACAGTATGGTACGCTGTTTCATCGCATTAAATTATTTTTTTGATAATGATCAGGGGATCACAGTAACTGTTAATGCAGATCGTTACATAGAGATATCTTTCGTTGCACCTGAATTGAAAAAAAATCCGCAAGTTCAAGAAACCTTCTGGATGGACAAGATGGAGCAACATCATACAATACACGGCAATCCATATAAGCTGTACGGGAACTGTGCGCTAACTGTATGATCTCAAGATTTAATAACGTTCACTAACCCTCTAGATCACCAGATTTGTCCGATTGTGACTTATTCTTGTTGGGCTATCTTAAGAGTAAAGAATATACAACTTGACCACTTGAATGAGTTAACACAGCGAATTCATGATGATTTTCATAATATTCCAGCTGTGATGTCCGCTGCAGACCAATAATGATTCTTAAGAGCAGATTCCAATGATGCAATCATAGAGGAGGACGGCATCTAAAGGACGTAATTAAAAGAAAAATATTATTTCCATTAATGTTTCTTAAATGGCCAATTTTAAGGTTTCAATCACTATGAATAAAATGTTCTTCTTCCATCTCTATTAGTTTTATTGGATTGGTAAAAAGTTCCCTTTTTTGTGTCAATTATTATATTAATTTCATAAAAAATCAAATGTATATGGAAATTTATTATTTTATGTGTTGGGTTACTCCTAGTGACTGATATTGAGAGTAAGCTGTATGTATTTATTTATTTTATGCCAGATATTTTGTTAAGACTGTCATTAACGAAATTGGTCTAAAATTGATAGCTAGATATTTTCCTTCTTTTTATAGATTCGTATGACTACAGTGCATACATTCGGGGATTTTCCACTTTCTCTTTTATAAATCTTAGAGAAACTATATTCTTAATAATTTTATTATATTTCGTTTTCATTAGTTCTCTTCATATTTTTCATTTTTATTTCCATCTGTACTCATTGTACTATGGTCATGTTTTCATTTTGATTTGTTTCAATATTCTTTTTTTTGTAAAAATGTCCGTACTTTTTTTTCATTTGCTACAATTGATCTTCAGTTTGGCATTTGATTTTTTTTTCATAATTTTATAATTTTTGTTTCGATTTTTAATATCTGTTATAGTTCCATCAATCCATGCATTATTTTTTCTTATTTGATTTTTGTTGTTGTTGTGTTTTTTCATGTTGTGTCAGAGACTTTCTATGTGTTTTACTATTATTTTTTATGTCTATATAGTTCCTTTCTCTCTGTTTATATTTCTATGTTTGCTTTTCTCAATTTAATCATTAATATGTTATGATCAGAATATGGTATCTCATCTATTTGAATTTCTTATTATATCTTTTTTGTTTGATATTATATAGTCTATAATGGTCTGATTTTGGTTAGAATTTCAAGGTGTAAAATTGAATTTTGTCAATTTCGTTAGCTACAGAGTGTGCTTTCTGCTTAATTAGATTTGTGTAATGCATTGCGATTGTTTTTTTTTATCCAATATGTTAGCAGCTACAATAGTAATTATATTTTCTGGATTATTGTTGGGCATTTATAAACCAGCATAATGTCCAACTTTCTAATACATAATTGTATCGTCGATATCAGTATGTTTGATATTGTTATATTATTTATTATTTTACATTTTATTTTATTTTTAACGTAAACTGATATTCCACCCCTCTAGTATTTCTACAATTATAAACTGATGCATACCCTTCTAAGTCATATTGAGCAATTTCTTCCTGTCTCAACTATATCTCAATCAGAGCCAGCACATCCATGGTTGAGTGGCGGCAGTGAAAAGTTCAATTTCAAACATTTTTTTTCAAACTTTGTATGTTAAGAAGAACCACTACAGTATTATATTTTCTTTCTGTCTTTGTCATCATATTTATGCATGGCTAAATCTCTCAAGTACACAATCAAGCTGCTATTTCTTGAGAATTGATATTAAATCTTTAAAAAAATGTCAATTTCATTATTTTAGCAATTTATTTCTGTCTGCATTCTCTGGCTTATTAATTTCTTGCATATACGTGTCAGTGATAATGTTGTTTACAGTAATCAGTAGATTTCTTCGATGATTTGATGTATCTGTCCCTGTTGTTATATCTTTAATTTTGAATCTTTACTCTTACAATTCCCATTATTGGTTTGATAGGTATGTTTTGACATTGTTGTTTTTCTCTCCATAGTAGTGAGATATTGGTACCAAATCTATCGTACACCTGTCTCGCGTTCAGTTTATTTGGATGCTGCCAGTCTTTCTTTATATCTTTAATTAAAGTTTGTAGTTATGCTTTTAAATATTTCCATTTATAAATAATTGTGTATAAACGTAATGTTGAAGTTACTTTCTTTAGTCCTAGAACTGTATGACGACTCTGGTTTGAGGTTTGAATCTCTATATTAAATAGCGATTTCATTTTTTTTCTTCCAGCCAGCTAGTATAATTTTATAAATTTCAAAATATTTTAAATCCTTGTACAACGTCTTTCCTTTTTTAAGATACTGGTAGACATAGTTTCTTATGGATAACTATTATTGAACATTAGAGCTAAGTAGTTTGCATATGTAGCACAGTTAACATTATTAGGTTTTGGGAGATCCTATGATCAAATTAAATTATTTTATAGAATTCTCTAAATCAACCATACTCAACCTGGTTTTATGTAAAATACTAATAGTGCTTTTTGAATATATAGGAGAATAAATTAAATATGTTTTGCGGCCCGTGTACATAACAAACATATGTAAGTAGCCTGAAGGTAAAAAGATTGAATATAGCTGCTCTTGATATATCTCATAAACACGTCATTACAGTACCTCAGATACAGAATAAGGATGATGGAGTAATTGAAGATGTCTGTGCCTTTTCAGATATCTCTACAAACTATATATTTTTGAGGAATCAAACAAACGTAAATCCTAATACTCTCAAAGTATTAAAAGCAAACATTTACATTATTATTCATAATTAGGTTTATATTTAAAGCTTCTGTGCAGCAGGTCTCTCGTTTTTCAAGGAGCTTCTATTTTTCTTTGAATATTTTCATACTTTTTTTTTCTTCAATAACCTTTAGTTTATTTGAATATATTTGTCTCTCGTCTGACTACTACATTATTTAAAATTCCCGTCTTATTTTCTTTGCGAAATTGCAGAAGGTGGCACTCACTGTTGTACTTTTTATGGGATGACGAATTTATTCCTTTCCTCTAGAGTCCGGAGCATTCATTTTCATTAGTGTATATATTCACTGTTAATTCCCGATTATCCAAAAAAGAATATTTCAAATACGTTTTATCATTTTCTCTATTATATATAATACACTGATATTATATATAAAGCATTAAATACAGTTATATAATATACCTTCTAAATAAATTATATTAATTGAAATAAAACAAATTTCTAAAATAAGTTGGATCAAGTCAGTTAATTCCATTACGCTAATGGATTCACTTTATACAAGAAAAATTATATTAAGTGCATTCTAATATGCTTTAGGTATCAGATAGAAACTTTTATGGTCCTCGCATAAATATGTAATATATTTTAATGCGTTTGGAAATATTCCAAATGGTTACACTCAAGTGATGTTCTAATCTAGGTCTAAGTAATTAACGCTCGAAAACATATACACATAAACGAAGGGCTTGGATAATAATAATGAAATGACATTTAATTGTGTATAAAGACGTATAAAGTAGATGGCGTATTGTGGAAATCCTATTGAAAATCCAGGAAGATAAAGTCATTAAATAAGTGTTTTTATCAGTCCCTGAGGAGGGACGATGCGGTGAAAGTCGATAAAGAAGATCACACACACAACCCCTTTTTTATTGGTTTCCTTGTTTGTGGCGAAAGTAGCCATTTAATTTACGGTTTTCGACATTTCGCTACGATCTCGCAGCATCTGGTCAGTAGCTTTTGTGTGGGTGTTAAATGCTATTTAATGTGGTGACAAGCACATACATACACTCACAAATTGCCATACACCTTCGTGCAGGAACAGCAGCAGCACCAGCAATAGTAGCAGCGGCGCTGACGTTATTTAATTGCGTAATGGATCGAAAATTCTCGTGCACATATACACTCACATCCACACATTAATACTAATGCCTCCGCACTTAGTGAGACAAAATTCGATTACCCTCAGGGACCGACCACCACCACGCCTTTCTTCGCGTTCCGATTTTTCCTTTCTCTAAAATTTAATCATATTCCCCATCACGCCCATTTAACATCAATTTACCACTTTATCCGGCAACGTAATTAATGCAACGCGAAAACAATTTTATATTGAAGCCTGCTAAGACTGTTTTCAATTGGCAGATAAAAATAAAATAGACCAAACTAAATCTTTTGCACGTACGTAAAGGTAGTTAATAGTAAAATATAAATGTAGGTGATATGAACCTTCATAAAGTAAGAAATATGTATATGTTATTAACAAATCAAAAAATCTAATAATATTTCTAATGAATTAATTAGTAATAATTATGTGGCGCTCATGTCCGCCCACGTGGTAAACAGATGTTTTTGATAAGGAAATAAGTCTTAAGTTTTACGACCCCCAGAAACATATAAAAGAGACAAACCCGGAATAATCATCCTCTCTTGTTTCACACCCGCCGGTCAGTACGGACCTCTTTCGTCTCTCACCCATCAATCAGTAAGGTTCTCTCTTCGTATTTTCATTTTCATTGTTTCTGTTCATTTATCTATACCTGTACCATCTGTATAAATATACGACTATATATATTTTGTGTATCGATCGAACAATTCTCTCTGCATCTACATCTTCTTCACCCCGACTACTATTCTCCAAAATTATAATAGTAAGTTTATTGAACAAAACAGTACAAAATGATTTACATCCGCGGTCTATCTAGCCAAAAGGAACTGGATCAGTATTTCTAGAAAAGAACCATTGGTCTTCCCCCAGACCCCAAACAGTATAAAAATGAACCAAAAATATATACATACATAATACATACATAATACATATAAATATACATAACTCTCTTAGGGTAACCAAACAACCTAAACAATATATAACTAGGTCTTAGGTCGCTTAACAAAAAGAAAATACTACTGAGTCGCAGCGCACAGAAACTAGAGCTAGATACCCACTACTTGGAGAATACAACGCCAGATAAAGAAAATGCAAGGAATAGTAACTACCACAAAGTAAGTGAAACTCTTTTTAAATAATTGAAGTCTACGTAAGGGCGTGGAGAGGAGATCCGACAACTTATATTATACCATTCATATCATCGGAAAACCTGATCTTAGCCTTATGAGGTAAGGCGATCAACAAGGATAAGATTTCGACGAAAAATATGGTCACATGTGTAAATCACTATTCTTCATATTTAAAGTGCTCTCCATTCATCCTCGAAGACACACGCTCTCTAACCCGTACACATACCTAAAACATGCGTTCTGCACATTTTTAATCCGGTCAATATCGTACTTTCTCAAACAGTTTGAGTCTCAAAAAAGCCTTCCCTATCAACAACGACGTTCAACAAAAACATTCATATTCTTCTATTACGCTTTACTACTTCAAAAAAGAATGGAAAGCGGCACAGTGATTTCGTAATGTCAATAAACTTTTTTGCGAAGTTACAATCAGGAAAAGTCTGTGCAGGGAATGGTTTGCTCATTTCTAATCTAGCTTGGAAGATAAGGCAGAAGATGGTTGACTATCAGATTTCGTTAACCATGCATTTATAACAGTATTTCTATATAAAATCTATGGAAGAGGACGAAAGCTTAAAAACTCGAATGCTGGCCGAAGACTTCAATATGGGACATTCAACCATCTTTTGATGAGCGTCAACAGTGGTGAATTCTATACATAAATAGTAGACGGCTTCACGCTTAAATTGATACGAAAATATCGTAAAGAGAACCATATCGTCTTCCACTACAAAAGGGGTTGGAACTTCTTCCTCAGCTGCCATAATTTCCAACAGAAGCGTCTACGGACTACCATGTCTATCGATCATTGAAAACTTGGCAGGTGAACAAAGTTTATGCCAATTTGGATAACTGGATGGCCGATGTCAAAGCATAAATTGCCTTTAAGAACCTTGTCCTTTTAGCTGTGGAATCGATCGTCTTCTAAGCAAACTGGAAGCAGTTATTAAAGTAGATATTGAAAAAAATACCGCAATAAACACATAAATATTGTATATTAAAGACGATAATAATGGAATTGGAGTACTCAAATAGAGATTTTATGTTTCTATTCTCATAAGAAGTGTTCTTTAAAAATACCTGATAATTATGCACCAATCCTATAATTGAAAAAAAAATCGATTATTGGACGTGATTAAATAGAATCTAAAAGAGGAATTAAATAAAATAATCATGAAAATAGATATAATTTCCTTTTTTACAAATTCTTCTTAAGCAATATACACCAATATTCCGTATAGTTAGCCTGCGAATTAACTGTATTTTAATTTAAAAATTAAAATTATCTCAGAAAATAGTATATAACAATTTATAATACTGCAAGTCATAATTGTTGTCAATAGATTTAACATATCTATTTATAAATAGTAGAGGAAATTTCAGCTGATTATCACAAAATAAATTTTTCTTTTTCTATTAGATATATAATCAAAAGCTTGCATTTTTAGTTTGTGTAGGTTTGTGTGTATTTAAACGTTCTTGAATATCGTTAAAAGTCGACCAAACTCTTTCATAGTTTAGATAGAATGAAAACTTGGAGTTTGTCTAATGGGATTGATTATCACAAGTCATGGAACTATCGAGGAAAAGAAAATCTTCATGCTATGATGAGAAGAGTAAGTAAAATTAATGACATTTTTATTTGTCATACTGTTATTTAATACCAAATAAATTATCGTGAATTAGGTAGATATATACAAAAAAATGATTGCATTGTCTTAAATTCAAGAAATGAAATTTACATTCCAGAATAATTATTTTGGACAGTTATGACAATAATTATTTAATTTGTATACTATGAAATACAATATATAAAACTTTTGTAATATTTATTTTAAGTCCCGTTATTAATTATTTCATTGTTACACAAATAAAAGAATATATGCTATTAAAAGTTATCATTAATAATTACATAAAAAGCTTTATTATAACTGGAATAAACGATTTGAGGAAAAACAGAAACCAGATAAATTTAAATCTTGAAATATCCGAAAGGACTGAAGATGAGATACAAAGGACTGAAGATGAGGAATAAGTTTTAGAAATAAATTAATAAATTTAAAAATAATACAAAATAGTTGGCAATTAAATGTCAAAAACAATTTTCAGTATTAAATAATTGTTTGGAATTTCCGAAAAGCTTTTCCGATGCATTAATTTTGATGATAAAGCGACTTGTAAATGTTACTTTTGAGTAATCATTATCGTCCGGTAGGTAATAATTAATTATAATAAAAAAAAATATAAATATTTGTCGAAAATAGGTAAATTTAGACCAATAATAGATACATTTATGCAACTTTTTGACAGAAATGAAAACAAATAAATTTTGTCAAATACATTATGTTTTGTTATTTTTCTGTAACTATATTTTTTGGCAAAAATTCCACTGAACCTAAGTATCTTTTCATATATCTTCGGAACTAACCATTTGAATAAATGGTCCTTAGCCTTTGGGTGCAAACCGTTTGGGGCGGAAATTTCTATTGGTGTTATATTATTTGTTATTATAACGTACGGCTTAAGGGCTCTAACAATTGCGAGTTGTGGTATTCCGCTAAAATAAAGCGCTCTCATGGATACATGCAAATTCCATCACGGATATATTTTTTTTCAAAAATATTGGCGAAATACGGAATACATAATTGCCAGCGGTTCGAAAGTTATAACAGTTTTAAGTTGGTTGAAGTTCATTCGGGTCATCCTGTAGTTATACAATTATAAAATACACATATGTTCTTTTTTAATTTTGTATGAATTTTATGTTTTAGTTTTTGGTGAAATGGCAATAAATTGACATAAACTGACAGCCATATATTTTTATAGGGAGGTTAAAACATATTTTTTTCGTAATTTTAAGTTGTTTAAATGCCTTTGGGATTGGATGCCCTAAGTATTGATTATCAAATATTCTATATTAAACAGTTGACTGTCGTGTAGGAAAATCTATACTGGACCACATTAATCGTACTACCATTCATAATTTTTGATTTCTTTCTATGTTTAAGATCAAGAGATAGTCAGTTGAAACACTTAAATATAACAAAAAAAGCATCCCAACAGATATTCTTCATTGTAATATAAATAACGGATTATAGCAACTAAAGACGATAATAATGGAATTGGAGTACTCAAATAGAGATTCGCAAAACTTAATAATTTTATTCACAGAACACCGTTCAATCATGGTACCAAGAACAAATAATAATCGTAGCACTTCTACAAGACAACAGTTATCAACAAAGTTAAATTATACCATTACAATTAGAAATGGAATCATACCGAAAAGATGGCATTCAACTTGTCCTAAGAATGTTAGAATTGCAAATATTGGGATATTTACAGAATTTTAAAAGCGTCACCCGTATTCGGGTTTCACTATGACATTACCAAACCTGATGAAAACAAACAAACGTTAACGACCTTATGACATACGCCGGACATCCGGTTCATAGATATTCCATCATAAATTCTCGTCTAGTGGTGGGTAATCAGCGTCTGATCATCATATTCCGACGTCTTGCCATTCAGTGTAAGTGGACCGAAAAACATCTCTATTCCTCATCCGCAGACTCTCTAGATGTGTATCTGGTATGGAGTGGCCCTCGAGGGGATGAAATGTTCCTCCAGCGCGGAGCAATTAATAACTCTTTCAGCTCGACTAATAATATCAAGTATCTATCTTGGGGCATTAAGATTTTCAGAATGAGAAGATTACATAATACGCTGGCTGTGGACGGGGTAGGATGCGACGGTACGGATAAGACCGGAAACGCACACGCTCTTATGCTTAATTAGCGAGCATAAATCTAATTACCGCGACTCGATTCCGTGTGGAGGGCGGCGTGTGAAGCTGTACGATGGGTAACGAACACCTCTATTCACGTGAGAGTGTGTGTTAATTAATATTTACTGCCGCATAAACAAACACATATTTATCATGTAAACTGCAAACTTACACTAAAGCTTAAACCAGAGAAAGGATAACCTTATACATATAACGCGTTAACTTCTGCCCGAAATTAAGTAATTGATAGAAAGGGTGAAACAATCTCATCTCTAGTACTTAGTTATCATCATACAAAGTACGCAATCAATACTAATCATGTTTCATCACTAGATTTCAACAATGTTGAAATTATTTATATTTGTTTAATATAAATATTGTGTAATAATCATTATCAACTTTTTTAACCACAAATTGGGCCAATTTAATCGTACAGTAAAAAAAATCCAAGAAAAAATCATTAGAAATGTATCTTTTCTTAGAAATATAAAATTAATCACTAAGTACAGTGGAACCGCGCTTAACGGGCATAATTTGTTTCTGAATGTCCGGATTTTTATTCGTGTAGTAAAATAATTTTCCATGTATAAACTAAAGCATTTCAATTTAACATACTCTTTAATCGAGGTTTCACTGTATAATAAATTATATAGGATTAGCTTATACGTGTAGTCATGTTCGTATTATTTTTCTTCAGTGTAACAAAAAATAAATCTAAACTAGTAATAGTTTTCAACTACTTTTCATATTATGATCAAACTTTACATCGTTACTCAGAATATCGTAAATATAAAATGTAAGCTTAGTTGTAATGCAAGAGACAATTTTGAATATTTTCGTAATTCAGTTCCTTATATCATTACGCTAATTATAATCTTCTTTTAGGGAAAGTGTTATAGGTGCAGATTGACTTTGTTTGAATGGTTTTATTAAAAAAATATATCGAACCGATCAGAAGTTATAAAAATACATTTAAAATCCTCATATGTATATGTTATGTTGTTTTAATGGAAAATCAAATCTTGTAAACCAGCTATACTTTTTTTCCATTGGGTCAGTTAGAAGCAAACAACTTTATCCATGTAAGAGGTTCACAGGAATTGACCTTTTGTGAGCTGAAATTGATGCTATGGATATGTACAATGTTTATTTTTAACGGGACGAAACTACAACCATACAAATCATGAGACGTTATTTAATTTAAATATTATTAGATATGTGATTTATTGAAATTCGTAATGGATCTTAATGGAAAACTCTGCAGATGCAATCCCCATGGGTCAAAATAATATTGTTAGAAGTTGATTCAGGGTTTCATAGAATTATAGTATATTTACTAATTAACGGTCTTTCAAAATGCAATGGGTATAGTAATCATAACATAAATATCAAAGTTCTGATAATCCTTTCAGAATCTTTTAAAATTAATTTTACCAATGCTACATATTTTAATTAATATAATAGTGGAAATTGTGAATTAAAGAAGAAATATTTGTTGGAGATAGACGCAGGAGGACCTATTGGACTATGGTGGCACAGTCATCGAATCCCTAGTACATTAAACCTCAAATAATAAGCAAACATAAATTCTATTGAGATTATGTAGTTTTTTTGAGGTTCCCGGTAGAACGTTTGGATTTACTACGTCGACGATTAAAGAAGAACTCCTGGTTAGTATTTTAACACTATTATCTTCAAAATACTTGCTTGACAAGGTTTAATTTCATAGTCATATACCGTAAAACATTTACTACAGATAACATATTTGCTTCAAATTTTTCGTAAGTTATATAGCTTCTTTGTGGTTAAATGCTATTGATTTATATTTAATTTTCAATAATTCTCTCCTAATTAATCAAAAATAAATTTGTATTTGAAGTGCATTTAGAAATGTTTATAATTAGTTGTTCGTGTAATTCACATGAGATAATACATGAGATCGCAAAATGGCAATGATATATAGATGAATGCGGACATCAAGTGGCTTCGAGTTTGAAAATTAACCATGCTTAATCGCAACCCATAATGATGATTGCAAATAACAGAGTGCGATTTCCATGCCCTCATTCAAACATCGTCCATTTATACATTTCAATTGAAATTCCTCCACACATATAATTATAAAAAGGTAATAGTACTTCTAAAGCAACACCTAAATCATTGTCCGCGTAATCGGTTCTGCTTATATCCTACCAGCATTTTCTTAATACATTCAAGCAATAAACCAGATTGTTTGCAGACTAATCGAGGAAATGAAAACATTAAAAAATGTAAC
This sequence comes from Nicrophorus orbicollis, assembly GCA_018845635.1. NCBI lineage: Eukaryota > Metazoa > Arthropoda > Insecta > Coleoptera > Silphidae > Nicrophorus > Nicrophorus orbicollis. Next base: position 215,996 of record JAFMTC010000346.1, read on the forward strand.
TACACAAAGATTTCGGCTAATAGCTCTTTTGGCCCAATTTAGATCAATAAAGATGTTTATAGTATATAATAATATATTAGAAAATGTTTGCGATAACGAATGTCGGTAATTTGATGTAGTCGGGCTAACGGATGTCGGGAATTTGATACAGTCGGGCTAACGGATGTCGGGAAATTTATATAGTCGGGATTACGGATGGCAGGAATTCTATACAATCGGGAAAACGAATGTCGGGCCTTCAATACAGTCAGGCGAACGGATGTCGGGCTAATGAGCGCCGGGCAAATGATTGACGGGCAAATGTGTCGTATGTGGAAATCAAGCCTTGAAAGTAAGGCAGTTTCAAAATTGGTTTGCCAAATTACTTGAATTTTCTCTTAAATCCGCCATTCAGTTGAGGTTGATGTGATATATTAAGACCATTATCGATTCAGATTATCATAGCTCTACACATTAAAAAAATACATTTTTAAGCAAAAATTTAGAATATTCTTTCATATTTAAAATACACAATCACTTAGATGCCAACCCTTGTGGTTCTCTACAAACGTCTATATCCACCAGTACACAAGGGTCGGAACTGTCAGAGAAGAAATAGCAAAGTCCAGTATAAAATACCACCATCGACTGGACGACCATCCGAACCAGCTTGCTGCCGACCTAACAAATACGGAATCCC
>JAFMTC010000346.1:216751-239295 GCA_018845635.1 Nicrophorus orbicollis
TTTCACTTTCTCATTTCCGTTATAATTGGAGCTTATTGTCTACTTTTGTATTATGTAGATAGATTGCTTATAAATAAATTAAAAAAAAAAACTTAGATGCCAAACCTTGTGAATCACAAGAACAAATAAAAGGATTTTTATTTATTATAATATTTTTCTAAATAAATATTGTCGTGGCCGACTACATTATTATTGTTTATTATGTTATTAATATGTATATCCTATAGTCATACATCCTCCTTAACAATTAAACACATATGTTCTGTATCCATCAAATATACAAACGGATACTTGTACGTGTTACTTTAGTCTAGCTTGTGGAATATTTCGAACAACGTGGGTTTTGTCACCACGTTAAAATGAATACCCATTTCCCTCAGCCCCTTTTTGAAATAGATAGATTTTTGTGTAATATAATTTAGTCTTTGAACGATCGTCTTCGAAGGAGAGTCTTCGAAGAACAGTCTTAGCTGGGGGAGCTAACGAGTAGCTTAAGAGAAGAATGTAACTCTTAGTTAATAAAATAGGAGATCGACACTTATATAGTTGACTTCTCCCTAAAAACACTCAACTGTACAATAAAACTACTTAGAATATTCGTATTTGATATTCATAAACCCCCCAAAGACTCCACAACGACGTAACTACGAGATAATTCACGGTGTCCAGAGATTTTTAATCCCGGGACACGACAATATAATACTATTGAGAAAGCATATCATTCAAATTATTATAACAGTTCGTGCAGATGGAAAGTATGAATTTTATTTCTCCATCTTGCTAAGTAAAGCGACGTTAGAAATATGAAATTAGTACATTATTTTTCTATATTTTTTGTTTACTATCTTATGTAGTGTATATTATTCATTTTTTTATACTGAGAAAATGAGATTGCTCAGATACCTAAAGAGCATCAACGAAGTAGAGACTGGAGAAAGAGAGGCGCAAAGATAGCGTTTCATCAAAATACCGAGAAAGGAGCTTTCTGCAAATATTAAAATGCAATTCTTGAATTCAGGTCTGCACTCTCCGCAACGAAATATCATTCATCCAACATGAGACAATTTCTGTTGTTCTAATTTATTTTAAATCGAATCTCGCGAAAAGCAACTCTATTTATTACAATTCGCATACATTTATTATTGTAGATTTAGTATTTAATATAAATTTCAATTTCTCAACTTGTTTTTCTATTTTTTTTTTGACAAAATTCATATATTCATTCTACAATTAAATACTTGATCGACAATCGGGTAATTTTTTCATCAGAAATCAAATAATCAAATAGAAACAAAGAAATGTCAAAGTGAAATATCATATATTTCGGGTTTTAAATTTGATTCCTGAGGAAATAGGACATTTCGTACTGTTACGGGAATTCAACAATCCTACTTATAACACCAATTATTACAGGAATCTTTCTTACTAGTTTTTTCAGCTTTCCTGACAATCCTTGTTACTGTCGTATAGCTAGATCAATTCTTTATTATTTTGTTTCTATATACATTTATAATACTATACGTAAAATATGAGCATTAGCTCTTTCTGCCTTGCTGGCTGCTGTCGACAGGCTTCGTCCCTTCATGATCCCTAGCATACAGTCCCGCTCTTTCTCGGACGTTATAGAACTCCATTCGTCATCGAAACCTCTAGAAGATTCCCGAACACTAATGAAGATTCTCGAAGATTCTGTAGTGCCGTGTTTATATGACGTGGCATCAGTTGGTCCCTGATATTTCAAAAAACTAGATAATGAAGCAGTTGTTATCTTAACAATTTCGTCATAATACTTTATTTCGCGTTAAAAATTTCATAATATATTTTTGCATTTATAACCAATATTATTATTTAAAATTATTTTCAATGTATCAGAAAATCAAATACACATTGATTAGCGATTGCAAAATGCTTTGTTTTTTTTTTCTCGCACTAAATAAATATATTTTTACTGCAATTGAAATGCCACCGGTCATTGGGTTTTTTGTTCCGCCCGAGTTGCCATGATTTTTATTATTAATAATATATAGCGGCGTATTTGATTTTCGATACGTTCCACTAGGTAAATAATAATTGTGTTTGTTTTTCGATTCAATTTCAAACGCAAATAATTTATACAACAAACGAAAAAAATAAATAAATAACCAAATAGATTTCGGTGCGTGCGTGTAGCGTGCGGTTGAAAAAAGTCGGGATATGCAATACCTGAAACAAAACGATCAAAACCAAACACAAACAAAATAGTAATAATTCCCAGCTTCAAAATAGAAAAAATATATAATGAACTGTGGAAATGCACTGGATCGTATTTTTTAATAATAATTCGTTTAATAGTTTATTGCAGTGCTTCTCAATCCTGAATAAATAACTAGTAATAAGTTTCATTAATCGTCAAAGATTATTTAAAAATGAAGTTAACTTAAAATACATACAATGAGATAACTGACAATATTGTAATATATTTTCATAATTTTTGAAATAATTAACTAAAAAATGGTTTATAATTAAAAAAGGTGCAAAAATAAATGTGCAAATAAGCTAGATTTCTAGGATTGATCAGTGAATTAATTTCACTTTTCTATAGTACAATTTAAACTAAAGTAATCTTTCTTGTTCATTATTTCTTTATTAAAATTATAATACAGAAAGATCCCTAAACTTAAGTAATTTTGCACCGGTTTTTTAGAAAGCGACATTCTAAATCGTAATCATATTGATTATATTTTAACTACAATTGGGTCAGTAATATATTTTCTTTTGCGGAACCAATCTTTACATATACAACAGCGCACCCCAACCTTTTTATCACCGATGATGAGAGAGGAATTGATAATTCATATTTTAGTTTTTTCACTTAATAATTTTAAATTTGATTATATTAAATATGCATTCAAAATAAAACCCGTTAAAGTCTGAAACATGTCCAAAATGCTACTGTTCATACGTCGCCCCCATAACTCCAGACTAGTTTCTAATGCAGATACTTAGTCAACAATCTTGAAAATAGTTGTCATTTTCCACGGAAGGCACAAATTGAGATCATTGCGTAGGCTGAATATGTCACACAGTTAAGCACAGTTTTGCGACCCATTGTCAGTGCTGCCAGCAGTGACTTATTTTCTGAAAGAAATCTTTGCAATAACTCTCGCTATTCTAATATCATGATTAGTGATTTTCCTCCGGATAATCATCTTATTTCTGTCTATAAGAGTAGACATCTGTACTATGTGTCCATCTACCCTCAAAGCTACTCAAACAGACGCGAGTTAAGGGCATGTATATCAAAGCACATAATAACATCAATCAATACACTGTTAAATTCTGATGACATTTTTCGGCTTGCCAGCATTTCTCTTTCAATAACACAATTCGTAGGCAACTTCCTTACTCTGAGCGGTTAAACCAGACAGTCGTCAGATCATGGCAGCAGCTTTCGCTGTGCATATGCCGACACAAAAAGACCTTTTTAGTTGTCCTGATGTATAAACATTCAATGACTTAAACAGTTTGGCTCCTGTGGTGTTGGTTGGCAAAGATAGTGCACATAACAAATTCTCATGAACATCCCCCTGATATTAACCCTTTCCAACAATTATATCTCATGGGCTTCGGCTATTTCCTCAATCTAGATACAATCCTAGCAGGCAAAGTACTTATGCTGTCTTTTCCCCGGCAGTCTCGCATAGAAGTTCACGGCAAATGTCTTTAGTAGAGGGCAAGATCAATTCTTCAACGATAGTGAATGGCTTTTAAGACTTAGCAATATGGTTAGCCTCCAAATATACTCTCATTGCATTTCTGTCCATCGTGTTCCTGTTTTTTTTTTCAAAATTATTCATGGGCTTGTCTTTTAATCCAGTGTGCTTGAGATTCAATAATTGTTTAAATTATCTCCTACGATACCATTACATTATGCCGTATCTCCGAAACAATACATTACGTGCCATAGAATCTCTGACGATTAACTACGTTCGTTATTATGAAGATTTTTACCATGACAATAATAAAGCACACGTATCATTGTTAAAGATCATGTTAACTCCATAAAACTCCATAAAACATTAAGTATCCGATTGTATGCCCAAAGAATCGTAAAATAAAATAAAGAAACCCCAAAACGGGAGATTTACCCAAAAATAAAGTTCAATTTAACCAACCCTTTATAATTTGCGTTGTTAATTATGCTAGTCCCATATTATTGAAAGAATCGCGAGTCCGCCGTGAACAATTGGTAAAATCCTACATAGCCATATTCTTATATTTTGCCACAATGGCTATATATAGTACTAACTCTGTGTCTATGTGTTCGACTTGTCCACTAGTAAATTTTTGGCTTCTTAATTAGAAAACTAAAATGATAAATACCAAAAAATAACAACTGAAGATAACTTTGTACAAAATCTACTTGGATTTCCAATTTATCTGATTTTCAATAATTCCTTACAAATATATACAATCTATTATGAATAACGTATGAAGTATATTCTACTAAAATAGCATAATATTCCATAAATATCAAAGATCAAAGATTTACCAAACTTAGTAATATAAATTAATAACAATCAAATGTATATCAAAAACAATTCAGAACAACCTTATTTCTTATTATTTTATAAATAATATTTGGGTCTATAATAATAATTATAGTAGAAAAAAATAAATGATTTATGAGCAAAAGGTAAAAGAGCTTTGTGAGCTTTTTCACTTTCATTATTTACAAGTGTAACTAAAATGAATGCAACAGAAACAGATATATACTACACTTGTAAAAAAAAGTTAAATCAGAGTATTCAACACAGAGCAAAATTCACAAAATTAATAGCATTGCCTTTTCCTTTTTCGATTTTTTTTTCTATACATACATTTAACAAATGAATACCTTTTAATATTCGGCCGTAAAGGGAATTCAACGTTGTTCCATTATTTTTTTATGGTACTTTCTCTCTCTCTCCTCCGTTTTTTTTTATTCTCCGCGCAAAGTTTAAACTTTTCACTTCATTATATATCGCTTATATAACTTCATTATTGCGGCGGCCTCCGTAACCGCCGCCGCCTCCTATTTTCCATCCTCCTCACTCCTTCTATCTCTCATTTTTTCCATCCCTCTCTTATCCACATGCACATAAAACACAGGTCGATCTGAAAGCTTATTCCTAGCGTGGCCTTTTTCGAGGCTCGTTAAAAAAGTTTATATTTTAATTTCTGAACTTTCTAATGAAAACAACCGGGTGCAGGGAAAACGATGAACACGGAACGGAAAGAAGCAAAAAAAAATATATGGTAGAAGTAGGATCCGTGCCGTAATTTAAAAAAAAATCAAAATTCCGAAGCCGTCTTATTTAGATTACCGGAATACAGAAAGAAATGAAACATGGACGCGTTGTGGAAGTGGATGGCCATTTGCGGTAAAAGCTCTGGGAGGATTTAATTAACATGGGATATTAATTAAATTTGTGTCTGATGGTCGTGCGTTGTGTACGTGAACTGTGGGAACGTGCGGGGGCGGCGTCGGGAGTGTGTGTAAGCGAGCGAGATTAGAGATTTAATGGCATCTGGGTTTTTGGAAAATTAAAGTAGTTATTCGTGTTTCGGCTGCCCCTATTAAGTCTGTTTATGTATTTCCCCCATTTTCATAATTAATCGCGGAAAAGTTTGCTCCGGAGGAGCAGAGGCGGTTTAAGGATGGATGATAACTAACTCTGATGAAGATGTTGCCTCCGCCCTACACCATCTACCACCTCCGCATCTCTGAACCCCCAAAGAAAGTTGATGAGCCTTAATGGTTAAGCTACAAATGAATCCTAAACGTGGATAACTGATTTCCTATTTCTCTGTAGATTGACAAAAAAGTCTGTTGATTCACAACATTTTGTGTCTAGAAGTGCAAAAAAGTTGTGAAACTGTTTTTTTTTTCTTTTGAAGCAAAGAAAGATAAATAAAGTATGTGAAAATTCAAGATGTATTAGACAGTTTTATACGTGAAATATTTAATCTTTTTCTTTAAATTTAAAATCTATAATAAAAAATCTACCTCAATTTAAGTAATTTTATTTAAAGGATTCGTTTTTGATTTTTTTTTTTCGAAAAAATCGACTTTTAAATGTTTAAATATCTTGTATAAATATCGGGCTATGTGTAAATTTGTGAGAAAGAATTGAATGTTACATATTAATTTGACAAAAGAAATTGCACAAAACAAGTTAATTACATACAAATTAACATTTTTTCAAAAAAAGAACCTTGATTCTATTTTTGTTATTGCGAGAACAAGAAATTTCATCTTAAAACCCATTCTGACATTTAGCCAAATAACCATTGTGCAGATACTTATTTAAGAACCGTTGTCGAGTGACAAGAAGCCCTTTGATGACTCTAGGACCATAAGACCCTGTGTTGCATTCTTGATCGTGGGTTGGTGTGACTTGAAATCGATTTTGTGTCTCCCCGGCGGTAGACGATGACTCAAGCCATACGACCAAATTATTTCTTGTAAAATTATTTACAATATTATCGTATTAACTATAAATTGTATATAACGAACTAATTTCGTATTAAATAATACTGTTTTAATTCAATTCCTAGCCTTTTTATGGCAACGATCGTATTGCAATAAAAACTATATCGAAAAAATGTTCTATAATTGATGCCACTTCTAATCTAACTAAATACTTCTGTTATATTGCTTTATTATCAAAAACCTACGTGGGCATGTTTAGAAAACTAATTAATTTTGACATAATGAATGTCATGTCGAATAAAGTATTTGTGAGGGCGAGAAGGTCATTATCATTTTGAAATAATGAATGCAAAATTGAAAAAAGTATTGAAAATTTTAAATAAAATCCAAGAAGGGACTACTAAATAATAAATCAACCTGTGAAAGGTAATTCAAATATCTATGTAAAATTATCATAGATAAATAAATTACCTTTCACAGTTTGATGTATATTAGATGATGAACCTAAATTATAAATAAATTTGTAAGACTTTCGACACATGTGGAGCAACAATATTTTAAAACCTCTAAAAATCTAATAACGCATGTTTGATAAATTAAAATTATAGTAAAATAGTCTTTTATGTATGTATCTTATTTTTGTAGGGGAGAGGAAACCTTACATAGGGACCACATGTGGAATCGTGGTACTGTGGGATTCTTACCCACTAAAACTTCTCCCCTTCTTCCTCAACATCAGTGCTGGCCACCACTGCCTCTATCTTAATTGTCTCTTTGTAGTCTTTGAGAGCACCTCAGACACATACTCAGATATGGTCGCCCAACTCTGTCCATCTATTGCATCTAAAGAGTGTGTGCTCTGGGCTATCGTCATCCTCGCTAACCAACACATTTCATCCTCCTTCTTCGCGATGAAATGCAGGTACTTGCCGAAGCATCCATGTCAAGAGAGAGCCTGCGTCAGGTGGTATGTCATTTCTCCGTGCTTCCTTTTTATCCAGTGCTCTATTTCTGGGATTAGGCGTCGAGTCCAGGCTCCCTTCTCCGACGTATGCCATTTTTCCTGCCAATTTGCAGTAATCTAGCTCTGGCATCTTCCTTATTCGCCCCGTTCCATGCACTCTCTGATTTTTTGATTTTGTTCTCTGAACAGTAGTCCATTCGTTTGTCGTCTTTTTTGCGTTTTCATGTGTGTTTGGTTGCGGCACACAGCATTTGTCATTTGTCGTAGGTTCTGCGTCGTTTGTACTAATCTCGCCCTCTAGCGACGGAATTGTCTCTCTTTCTATTGAGGTTCTGATTTCGTACATTACCTTAATTTCATTTTTAATCTCATTTGGTATCCGCGAGAATCTATCTACCACCTTCTTCAGAAGCTTACCACTCTCCAACAGCTTCCTAATATGTTCCACATTCCTCGAGTCACTTTTCCAGCTCGGAAATTCACTTTCTTTGCACATGGTTTCGGGCACAACTTCACACGTCGACATCTTCCTCAACAAATATCTACATTACGCAAACTGCAATAGTAGCTATTAATTGAAAATAATATTGTGTCATGGATACTTAACGCAACCAATAATGGCTCAATTAGGGTTTAAAAAACATATTTTTTCGCGCACAATTATACATACATTATACAATCAATCCTACCATATTATGGCTTACATACCATTAAAAGAACCATTAAAATCTCTCCCCTTCTGAGATCGTCTTTGCTTACTGGCAGTTCCCTTGTTTTGCATCAGTGCTGGCCTCCACTGCCACTTAATTGGCTCTTTGCAGTCTTCTGTCTTCTTTAGTCGAGAGCACCTCCGACACATACACAGATATGGTCGCCCAACACTTTTCTCTCTTCAACATTTCGCTAACGACTCCCTCTGGTTCCAGCAAGGTACCCAGTTTGGACTCTGCCTCGTGCTTCGACTGTCGTCCTTCAACACCAACACATTTCATCCTCCGTCTTCGCGATGAAATGCAGGTACTTGCCGAAGCATCCATGTCCAGAGAGAGCCTGGCTCAGGTGGTATGTCATTTCCCCGTGCTTCCTTTTTATCCAGTCAAGTCCAGGCTGCCTTCTCCGACGTATGCTATTTTTCCTGCCACTTTTGCAGTAATCTGACTGTGGCATCTTCCTTATTCGCCCCGCTCTGCGTCTAACATCTTTTCCTAACCAGGAGTTCTATTGGTGGCACACCAGCTAATACCTGTACAGAATCCCGGGAAATTGTTCTGTAGGAACTAGAAATCCTGATTGCTCCATTTCGCTGCACGGTTTCTAGCATTCTCCTGTAGCTTTTCACGCTCATTTTATGTATGTATATAATTTTGATGAAGTTATTTCGTTAGTAAATAGAAGTCGTGCCCACCAAACTAATTATTACATTTTTAATAGCAAAATGAAATACCATTTAATTATATCATATATTACAAAAATAGTTACGAATTGTTGCTTGAAGTGATGAATGAATTATGCTCTCTATAAATTAAAATTTGAATAATCAAATCAATGTGCAATAAGCTTGCTATACAAAATTTTGTATGCAAAATTAAATAATATATTGGTCTAAACTTTTCTTTTCAAAACTATGAAAAATCTTTTTCCGAACAATGAATTTTTTATTAAATAAACAGTCATATATACAATGTCGAATTACATTTTGAAATATGATTCTAAAATTAGTATAGCTACTAGCAAATAGTAAATATTTTCTATATCGTATATATATCATTAAATGTCATTTAAAATATATTAAAACTATATTTTATTCCACTGAAACTTCTTTCATTTTGTGTTTATATTGTTGTTTTCTGGAATAAATCCACTAAAAAAATACTCATATCAACAAATTTCTGCCAAACTTTTCAAGTACATTTTCGAACCCTATTGAATAACTTAATTTATAATGAAATATTATTTATTGTTTGTTTCACTAAAATTTTTGACAATATTTTGTACAAAATTTCATTTAAGGTTTTTTATATTAAAAATTATTTTTTATTACCCTTGCCTTAATAAATAGATATGATTTTTATATAATTATATTTGACATATTCCACATAATAATATCTAAAGTATTACCACTATTTTTATAATAATTTAATCTTTATTTACAAAAAATGCTGCTGATCCAAATATTTCTGCGCTTATATTCATTTTATGTATTATTATATAAGGCGACTTATTCGTTCGAGTTTTAGATACAACACAGGATTTTGTGATTTCTTTCAGAGCATTTTCAGTACTTCTGAACAGAGGTCTTTAATTCATAAAATATAGAGTCTTCAAGCGATCTGTTGTCAATGGTCAACGGTTTCAAACAAGTATCTGCAACGAAGTGATGATTTACTGAATATCTAAATGGCTAGATTGTAAATAACGTTGCAAACAGTAAAAAAAAATCCTGTTTCAATTTTTCTGTTTATTGATTATTATTTTAGTTATAATTTTTGGGTCGATTACTTTGTTATTTCGTTATTTACTTTATAATTAAATTATTATTTTAGCGAAGAAGCAAGTTGTGATGGGAAATCAAATAAATCGGATAGCTTCCAGTAGCGTAACATCAATTATATTTAGCTTAAATTTTCAAATTTTCAATACATAGCAAAGACAATTTTCAATAATTAAAACTTTTTACGGTATAAAATTAACCATAACAAAAAATGTATACTTAAGAATTTGTATTTGTTCTTGTTTAAAGTATGAGTCGTTTTGTTAATTTTAGTACAATAATTAATTAATTGTATTATTCTAATTATTAGACTAGTAGTAAGTTTAGTTTTCTGAATTATACCAATCTATTTCGGTACGAAACATTAGTTAAAATAAAATATATTGTAATTAAATATACATTTATGTGTGACGTTGTCATTGATGTAACAATGGAACTCACCATAAATTTCGAATGATTTGCCGCGTGCATTGTCTAGTCGACACTTGACAGCTTACCAAACTTACGCAATACAAGTCACTTGGGACAAATAGAATGCACACAATGAAATAATAGGATGCACGTCGTATTAGTGCAGGAACAGGAGTTGCGAGTTGAAAGGACACTTGCAAACCTGGGAATGATGCGTACGAATCTTTAAAGTAGGATGTCTAAATACAATAAGTATATACATACTACTGTAAAACTAATTTACATGAAAACCTTTAGTAATTGCGGATATTACTAAAGCTAACACGATAATGCCATTTAAAAACATGTTCAAGTGTTGATTTGTGACGCGACGATAGATCGGTGTTTTGTTTTGTTATTTCCTGCCAATTATCTGAAGAGCGTTTTAAAAAGTCGTGTATTCTGGCTTTAATCCCGCTCAGCAATTGCATGCAGTATAAATCCAATTATTTTACCTCCGCAAAAAAAAAATGCGAAGTGGGTTTGGTCAAACATTTTGATTTTGTCCGGGTCGTTGTTGTTGTTGTTGTTCTTGTTTTTCATCATATATTTTTTTTGCGTGTTCCCGGCGGCAGAGGCGAGACGATAAAAAGAAATGTGGAAAATGCGGTTTTAGTATTGGAAAATGCCGGGCCGAGCAGCGCTGTGACGGTAATTTGCATGAGAGCAACATACAGGGAATAAAATGGGGACGGAAAAATAAAACGAAATCGGGATTATGTGTGTGTGTATATATAGGAATGAGGCGAAAAGAAAACGGCCGAGGGTTTGGGGATCGACCCAACAGAATGCTTTTTATTTCCATGTCAGCGTGGTTTAATTAGCCCCTTCCCCGGCGTTTCCGACGGCAGAAAATAATAATGAATAATTTCCGTGCGATAAGTAATTTACAAGGCGGAATAAGACGCATCCTGTACAACGGGTACTACAAAATTGAAATAATTGGGAATGGCAATAATTCCTAATTTCGGGGATTACTTCCGAATTTCGCGCGAACTGAGTTAGGGTGTCGGAGGGGATGGAGGTTTTTGGTTCTGTTTTAGTCAGGCGGAGTTCGCGTGGGGGGAGTTTAGCAAAAGATTGGTCATGCAATTTGCAAAAGTAATTTGTCAGCAGAGGAGCCCGCTCTGTACCATGGCTAAATCTTATACCGGAGGAAGCTTACAGTATGAATAATGCACAACGATAAATTCTGTCTTTTGCCTTCGCCGCCCGCCAGCCCGAGGCGTCCCCCCACCGACCCCCGAAATCCGAGGATCCCCAGACGTTCGACGCGATGAAGGAACTGCAATAACGAAAACACGGATACAAATTTATGTGTTTCGCTAATATCAAATACAAATGCTAATACCTGGGCTATTGATTGCGCCAGCGGATTTGCCACATGTATCTTAGCAAAAGTAGAACAAAATGCTACCAATCGTAAAATTGTAAATTTTCGAACGTATAAAATACTTCATATACAGCAATGTTAAAATGAAAATAACCGTACCCACTTTATATAACAAAACACTAAAAAAAAACATAGTTTATGAAGATAAAATTAAATATAACAAAAATATTATAAAAAGGTGTAAAAACATAATTTATTACGAAACTAATATAAAATGATATGACGGATGACAACACTGAGATCAATAACCAAATTACCGTTTGAAACAGTTGATTTTTATTATTTGTTTAAGTTGTATAAATATTTTTCTTGTGCCTAGTGACTAAATGTGCATTTCCTTCAATGAAGTCAAGACAGCTCAAATTAAGGGGAAATGTTAGAATAGTAATATAGCCACAACCACCATAAAACACTAAAATGCAACAGTTTTCCACAACGTGCCACACTTTACATATATATTATATTAATACAAAAGAATGAAACCTAATAAATACAACTTAAACATAATCTCATTCATATATGAACTCTTCGGTTTCCATCTTCCTTACTAAATCCATATAGTTATCCTCAAATTAATCAATTTACATTTTTAATATTCTTCTCAATATGCAAATAGCTTGCTTCGATAACCCCTTCTCCAACATATTTGGAGACTTCTTGAAGATTGTAAACATAGCTCATACTTCTTTGGTCTGCTTTCAGAGTAATGTCTTCGAAGAACAGACATTTAAAATCTGTTCTTTCAGACATTAAGGAAATCACAACTATTTCATCTTTTACACAACTATTTTCTTCCATCTCTTGCTAAATTCCTCAATTGGCATGAATTTAGCATGTCTGTCTAAGACATGCACCGTACAGTGTTGTCACTGCCAACCAACATCCATAATCTAAGAAAATGTTCGCGATAACGAATGTCGGGAATTTGATGTAGTCGGGATAACGGCTGTCGGGAACTTGATATAGTTGGGAATTCGATGCAGTCGGGCTAACGGATGTCGGGCGTTCAATACAGCCGGGCGAACGGATGTCAGGCTAATGAGCGTAGGGCAAATGATTGACGGAAAGTCTAATGTCGGGCCTTTGAACGGGTCCCATATAAATATGATATGATAAATTAGAGGGCCCACCACAAATTACCACCCAGTACAGCTGACGAACACAAATAGTCATCAACAGAGACTCAACAGATTTAAGCCCCAAGATTTTTCGAAAATGTTAAAAAAATGGTGTATAGTCTATATTTTATTGTATATACATTGTATATACAAGTGTTATAAATATCGCTGTATTTAGGAAAATAGTAACAAATTGGACCAAAGGGCTATCAATCTGGGTATTTCTACTCAAAATATGTTATTTTTAGCAATATTTTATATAAAAAAAGGTGAATAATAAACAACACTTATAGTATACTTCAAATGTAGTGAAATCGCAGTATCTCCACCATAAAAAATCTTATAAATTGTGTCAATTTAATTTAATTTAGTAAATATTAATCAAATCAAAAATATGTCCTTCAAATCAAAATATTATACACACACATAAGTGCAGAGTATATTTCGGAGTAAAAAAACTAAAATGTTCATATCTCAAATCAGAACTTTTCGGTAATTACAAAAAAGAAAAAGATCTGTCAAATTTATTATTTTTTTAAGCGGAAAGACTGCGGTCAATAGCACTTGGGAGATACAATCAATTTTCTTTAACTTATTAAAATTAAATTATCAATGGGTAACGTTACTGAGGCAAACTATTTTTTTTCATATATTGAAGCAGGATTACAAAAAAATAACAAAAAAAATATAAAAGAGTGCAATTATTTTCATAGGTATATTACTTCCACCTTTTCACTATGTAAAGTCAGTAAAAGTCCATATTTATTTTTGCAACATATTTTTATTACAATATTTACTCGGTGTAGTCTACTGACAACCCCGAGGCTTGTGCATAGTGACCCTTGTTTGTGTTTTTAATTTTCCCTGAAATGGTCGTACATTTATTTCTTGAACCTGATTGGATTCATTTCATTTTTAATTTTCTCATTCCAACATACTCCTTTTTAAAACATTCCATTTCATACTTGTTCATGGTTCAAATTATTTACACTAATAACATTGGTTTATATTTCTATATTAACCGTCAATCGGTTTTCTAAATAATTGCTATATATTTCTGTGAAATAATTCTCATTTCTTTTTTCAGGTGAAAGGTTTATGAACATTCTAAACTCTAAAAGTAAACTCAACATTTTGAAGTATTTGGTTTGTTCCTTTCGTCTTTCATATTGTTTCTTCTTTGTGTTGCATTTACCGAGTTTTACTAGTTGTGTGTAGCTCTTTATTAGCTTTTATAGTTTTATATGTTACTTATATGTGTGTTTCCGTTGTCATATCCAACTATTATAAGTAAATATCACTATAACTTAATGAATATTGAAGCTTCTTTCCATATAAATTTGTATTAGTAGAACCACAAAGTAGAGATCTCCAGATACGAGATATCAGTACAAGATACACACTGTGGAAAAATATCAAAGGGAGCAGTGACCGGACTTGGAATAATAATATCATTCCTGTGGGAACGGTTAGTTAATTATTAACTAACCCAATCGCAACACCCAAGAACAGTTAATTTCGTAAGTAGTATATCTATTAGATTGTTAGTATCTATAAGAACTGTAATTAGTCTCAATATGTTATATTAATTAAAGAAGTCTTATATAAACCCAAATTTATTTTATCCTAATTCACAATTCCTGAGATTCCACGTCAAACAACAGCAGACGAAGATCCAAGGTATTCCTATGTTATATTAGTTGTTTTATAATTTTCTTATTTTCTCTCACACACTAAGTACCATAACTTATTCTGGAAGTTCTTTTTAGTTTACCAGTGATACCCGGATAATATTAATATCCGTAAATTTATATATAAAAATTTACATTAACTTTTCGTTAACTGTCAGATTACTTAGTTTAAATGCATTGTGTACCTAATTAATGGACAATCAAGACTGTTCTTGTGATATGAACCATTTAACAAAATCTTTTATTTAACCAATCTTTAGTTTTAAAAATAATACGAATAAGTAATTCAATTGGGTGGGCAATTGTCTCTTTCTTTACTATAAGCGATTCTTGTAAATATGCGTTATTTTAAATGTGTTCACTTACTTAAATTAAACTAAACTAATATATTTTTTTATAGTTAAAAGTTAATTTGTATTATGTATGTTTGTACATAATTAATTTCAACAGGAACCCTTACAAGTTCCAATTCCGTCCCGTCCAACTTTAGGTGTGGAGCTATCCGGCTTCTACCCTTCTATCCAAATGCGTTCAACTTCGAGAATCTATCTACGCTCCGGAATTTTACTTTCCAGAATTATGTGTATTTAATGAATAGGCCGCATGTAATAAATAAATACATGGAGCAGATGCGGATCGCTCGCATACCCACCTGCAACTCTGGAAGTCTGAACAACTTCCAGAGTGTTGTGTGTTTGTTGTAAGTACTGAGAGTGAGAGAGAGAGATGAGGAGGAGGGGGTAGAGGATTGTTTCCGGATGGTTGTGTGTGTGTATTGTAGGAGTTTAGGCTGCAGCCGATAGACTCCGCCCGCAGTTCCGAAGCTAAATAGCTTTTAGTTGGTGCACAAACAGCCTAATAACGAAAACTAATACAAGCGTCTTAATTAACGCGCTCGTTTCCGCTCCCCGTCGTCTATCCAATATTTGAATTGTCGTTGCCGCCGCCGCCAGCACATTCTCCGACCGAGTTATAAGTCTTCGATGCACCCAACCTCCTTCATACTTCATCCTCCGTTCTCGTTCCAACACCCTAATTGCACTTGCACCATTTACTTTGCAGGATTATCGGACACCAGGTCACTCGTTCATTACACTTGCATACAAATTGAATACCCCATATTCCGTGCATGTGGACTTAAAAGCTTCTATTATAAAGTCCAGGCTTTGAAATTGGCCTATCCGCATACGTTCGTATATTTGTGTGCAGGCAAGCCAATTTTCCTTCCGCCTCATGGCTTGATGTTATTTTTATATACCGTACTCTTCTATTTTTTACTCTCTTTCGCTCTGTGTTTTCTCCTCCCTTCCGCCCTTTCAATATCGAAGCATGAATTTCATAAATATTGTATTGGAGTTGAAAGCTCCAACTAAATTTCTAAACATCGAATGCTCTATACGTGGAAAAATATTTTACCCATGCAGTCCACCAAAAAAAGCCCACATTTTCCATTTGATGCAATCCCGAACTACCGCAAATATATACACATTATTCAAGACTGAAGTTGCTGTTTTTACCTTTTTTGTGCAATTTCTACTTTAACGTACATTAGTTTTTGAAGAGTGCAATATTTTTTTATAATTTAATATACTTTTAAATATTTATAAACTCTCAGTATAAATACAATTGGTAAAAATAGTTTAAATAGTTCCGGTTCTGTTCAAATGATTTCAGTTTTAGGCAATTATTTACGAGGTTTATTAAAGAGCTTTCAAGCCTTATTAGCTTCCAAATATATCATCATATTAAATAAGTTTATAAAAATGATCTAATAAAACAACATATTTCGGAATAGCGGTGAAACAGTAATTAAAACACAAAAAAATGAAACTAAATTAAAAGATCATAACAGTTGATTTTTTCATTTTAAAACAGTTTTTCTGTTTTTTGACGATATTGTTTTAGGTTTTCTTATTCTGGCTTATTCTGCTTTGTAATCACATTAAATGACTTAATACAACCGGTTACGTGATAAATCTCAATATGTCAAAACAGTGACAAAACAAAAAGTGGAAAAAAATATTCGGAAAGAATATAAACAGAATAGAAATAAAATAAATTTATGATTAATTTCATGGTTGAAAATAATTATTCGCAAACATACGTACTTCCGAACAGAGACATTATTTGCTTTGCATTTTTCGTCAAAACTCGAACAAAAATTGTTTCGGTTTAGTATGGGCTGCCATTTTATTATAATTAATTTTATAACAAATTATTGATGGGAAAAAATCGATAAAATAAATTGAATATTAGAAATGCTTGGCGGGCTGCATAAACATGTTTAACGGGCCACACGCGGCCCGCGAGCCGCATGTTACTCATCCATGATGTAAACAGTGAAATAATGAAAAAATATAATAAATGTCAAATAATGAAAAGTACCGTTAATTTCAAATATAAAAAATAAAATAAACAAAGAATATCTTGGGTAAATTGCAATGTCAATGAATTAAAAATCGTTTTCTGACTAACTACTAAACGAAATTAAAAAAGGTAAAAAATAATAGTAGCGTATTTATATTTATCAAAATTCTCATTGTTTAATGTAACATATATATAAAAATAATTATTAGAACGCACTTAATAAGATGCACTTAAATACGATCATTGATTTAACATAATTAAAAGAACAAAAATTTGAGAGTATACTCCGTCGATATTTAGAGCAAATAATTTGATTTGGAAGAAACGCCGCAAACTTGGTCAAAATACAAATACATATACTTTATCATACAACACCTTCGTCATCGCCTTCTTGCTCATTCTTCCACCCAAGCAACAAAAATAATTATATAACTATATAAGGTAGAGCATTCTCAATATTTTGGAGCTCCTTAGGAGAGAATCCAAGTATGCTCTGGATGGCCCTTAGGTGATCCTGGTTGTTCGCCCTATCGGTCAGAAAGTAGTAGATAGTCGATTTCAGGAACTGAAGTGTAATCTCCGGATCCACCTCCTTGTTCTTCGCCTCCAAAAGCTCATTGTACATTACCTAAAAATCAAACGTTATTCAATAATACTCCCATACAATTATATAAAATGAAGAGAAAAAAAATAGTACTAATGAATGAAGAGTACTAAAAGAACAGAAGAAGAAAGTATTTCAGGTTAAGCATGTGTAATATTAATAAATGATTTAGCTGAAGCTGAACCACTTTTAATTTTAATTACATTTCTGGTACCTAACTTTGTGAGTTAAATAACAGTTTCTTTCGTACTTAGCAAAGGCTTTAATCTGTAGATGTTGAAGCATACTTTAAGTGTGTTTTCACAAATGTTCGTGACCTTATATGAATGAATCGGTCATTAATGTCATAGATTTGCAATTGCTAGAAGTGATGCGTTCAATGTTGTCAGTGTACTAACCTTGATCTTCTCTAGTTCAGTTCGGGTGACCTGGTGCTGTTCCATTAATTTGGAACGATGATGTGCGATGGAAACTGCTGGACCGCCTTCTTTACTTTCTCGTATGTTTGTTTGTGTTTGGCGTCTTGGTTCTTGAGTTCCCTCAAGGCATCCTTAAGTTGAAAACCCAACTTTCTTATGCGCTCCTTGGCGCTATTGAACTCGTGAACGATATTCAAACGTTGCTTAGTACTTTTAAAGATCTGCTGCATCAGATACGACTCATTCTCCATATGCTTCACACGCAGATCCATGGTCTCAATTTCGTGAGACTTCACCAGATCACGGATCTTCTTCTCGTAAACTGCCATAAGCTCTTTGTATGGAATATCATGTGTTGAGACGCATCTGTCGACAGTTTCCGGTCGACTATCTTTGTACGAGGAATGCGCGAAATTTTCGGTGAACATTTCCGAGTCTTTGGAATCCATGCCATGACCGAGTCCTGAATCCGTGCTGGAACCGGTCATTTCGCTGTTCAAGGACTGCATCGGAAGGGATGGAACGTTCATCGGGTGAGCAGAGAGATGCTTTGTACCGACGAAGCTCGCTCACTTCCTTAGTCAAATCGAAGATGACGCTGTCCTTCTGCTCCAGATCCTTGTGGGCCTGGTGGAGGAGGGACTTCAAGTTCCGCACCTGCTTCTGAGCCCTCTGTGTTGGCGTAAGGTAATCTTCTCCGGTTAGCCCGGCATGTTGACTATAATGAAAAACATACCTAAAAGGAGAACAATTAAGTAAAAGGATAAATCTCCGGTAAAACTTTTAACTTACTTCATTTTCTTTCCAGAGAACGTTGTCCCGTTCCTGGCAACTCTTGCGTGATCGCTCGACGATGCTAGACTCAGGGCACTTATTCCACTCATGATGCTGTCTGAGTTCATGGTGGTCAACAATTGGTCTTAATGTAGTTGAGCGGAGATATGGGTGGCGTCCTCGGAGAGCCGTTTGAAGTCAACTGAGCGAATGCTGATCTTAAGTACAATTTTCACTAAGCCGCTTGAAGCCAAGTTAACGAAAGTTGATCTTAAGTACAATTTTAACTTATCTTCAACTATAAGATGTTAGCACTACAAGCGCATTCCTTTGAATTCATTGCTAATGGCATCGGGGAAGACTTTAGAGACTGATCCAGAGCCCCAGAGCAAATTACGGAGAATAATTTCACTTCACTCACATTCTTTCAAAATTCTAGTTTTAATGACTTTTTCAGAAATATGATCAATAATTATACAGAACAATGAAAATATAGAATAGTGATAAAATGCAGTTTATTTAATGGTGAAAGTACTTCTTTAAAAAGACCTATGGCCAATAATCATAATGAATAAAATATCGCAACAATAAAATTAAAATTTATCTACCAATAATTTTAAATTGTTTGAAATGATCAAGAATATCAAATAATTTACATTTAGTGGACTAACTAATGCATAGTCAGAAATTTGGGTATGTTTTTTCATCATTTAACGTGTACTAAATTGCTATTTTTTTTCTAGACATTAAGTGGATGTTGGTCAAGAAGATCTATGAAGATCTTTCATTTATTTGAATATATTGATTGTTATAATAAACAACTTTAGATAAATTTATTATAATATTATCATTTTTGATATGAAGTAAATTATGAACTACCTGATCTTCAAATTCAGTAGAGAAAATGAAGTTTCGAATGTACAACTATTTTAAACATTTATGTTTATGAATCTGTAGAGAGTAGGTAACTTGTTTTATTCTTAATTCTTATGAATATAATAAAACAAGAAATAAATATGTATTCAGTTTAATTTCATTGACTTTACATGACTTGTTTCAATCAAATTGTAAAAAACAATTAAATGTAAATTGATTGTTTCGTATACTTATACTATTGATTGTTTTAGTTATTTGCATTTTTCAATTCAATTTTAGAAATGCTTGGCGGGCCGCATAGACATGTTTAGCGGGCTGCAAACGGACCGCGGGCCGCTTGTTGCTCATCCCTGGTCTAGAGTGGCATCAAATATACATTCAATAGAAATTAATTATGATTGAAACACCTAGAATAGTTTTGTTTGAGTAATTGTTCTTGATAAATCTTGATCTGCTTTTATCAGATTCATTTTGAACCGAAATATTGTACAGAGACTGGTACAATATTTTTATAGCGTTATGTTATCTATATCATTCAGTTTTAAAATAATATATAATAACTGAAAATGTTATTGAATCGTTCATTTATATAATTAAAGTTAATTTCTTGAATATCTTTATAAAATGTTACTTTATATTTATTCTCCTCAGTTGAGTGTAGCTATTTGATAGATAAATTGATGAAATTTCCTACTGGCACTAACTTTATTAATGCATTAAGTATACAAGATCCTCTGCAGTTTTAATACTATAAATTCTATTCTGATCTTAAGACAGATTTTCTAAAACTTTTCCATTTTTGTATGATTGTAATATCTTTATATAATCTTTTTTTGCGGAGGAGTGAAAACCTTCAAAAGGAACCGTGGCTGGAGCAGAAACCGTGGTACGGTGTGATTTTTATACATTAAAACTACCCCTCAAACAAGCGTACAAGACTCGGTGTTAGTCATTGACTTTCTGGGCATGCCGTTTCACTCTCTTGGTCAGATTATTACGTTTCTGTCCTCTTTTCTTCGCGCTATGCTGTTGTGTCCTAGGGATAGATTTGGACAATAATGTCTGCTGATGTCGTAATGGAGTCTTATTTGTAAATTAAAGTCGATAAAGATTTAACAATATCTTTATTAACTAGTTAAAGATATTTGTTCTCTACGGTGTAAATTTAGAATATGTTATTATTCGTTGGATTCTCGATTAAGATTCCTTCTTCGGATCCCTAAGACTAATTCTAAATACATATTTCAAATATAAGATTAACTATCTTAATGGATTGTGGAAGTTCTGATTTGGCGATGAACCCTTTTTGCATTCCTATGGGAACGGTTTGTCGTCCGTGTTGCAATTCATCTACTCTGCATCTTCTGGTGATAACTCTTATCTGCAGGTGCATATGGGAACTGCATATCGTATTAAAATATCAGATACAGTTTAAATCTAATTATAATGGTTAGACACAACATTGCCTCTCGTTCATCTTACTCCTTGTAACCAAGTTCTCCAGTTCTAGCGTCTCTCCCAGTTTAGGCTAAGCCGTGTGCTTCAACGTCATACACCGATGGCATCTGATGATGGTATGCTCTGGTTCGTTCTCCTTTGGGTCCCTCTGTTTCGCGATGAATTGGAGATGCTATCCAAAGCATCCATGTTCGAGCCTGTGTTATGAGGAAGGTTACATCCAAGGGGGGGGGGTAAAGTTATATGGAGGAAAACATTAGCTGTGAAGTTGCAGATTTCTCATTCTGCGCTAGCCGTACCAACCTAAAGAAAATGAATTTTTACATTTGTGATATAACATTTTCAAATTAATGTTGGTACTGGTTGCAATCGGTTGAATACGGAACCAATCGGCAACATATTCAAAATTTCGTTGAAAAGCAAATAAAACTTTTATGACATAGAGTTTATTTTCTATTGTTTTATTCCTTGGTAACGAACATTTGTGAAAGAAGTTTTTAGGTTATTAGCAAGAAAATGTAACTATTTATTATCCAGGATTATATGAGTAAGTTTATATTATATCATTTTATAATTCATTAAATTGGTGTTCTTTTCTTAGATATGATTAACTAAAAATGAAATACATGATGCATCGCTTAGAGACGAGAACTATTACATTACTGATAGGTGATACATCTAATTTGCTTCTGTAATTAATTATTAATTGGTGTTCTTTTCACAAGACCATCGCGACACTACTAAGAATCGCATGCGCATTAAAAAAAGCATTTGCGCATGCGTACATAAATTTCAAAATATGTGAATGCAACAATGATTGTTTCATGAAAATACATATTTTTGCAAATTGTTAATATGTATTTAAAAAAATACCATATCCAACTTCTCGAACCTAAATACACTAACTAGAATAAAGATAAATAAATAAAAATATCATAAACAACAAAATATATTAATAGAAAAACAAAAAAAAGTATTTTAATACAAAAACAAATAAAAAATATATTAATACAAAAACAAATAAAAAATATATATATATACAAATTTAGTTCACAATTTGTGAATTTAGTATTCAATTTGTGTCATCAAAATAATTATTTACATCTGCCAACATTTTAAATGCTACGACATTAGGATCTTCTGGTTTTGTTTCTGATGCATTTAATTTTCTTTTTTTTGTCGAATATAATCGCCTTTGAGGTATTATATTCGACGTAACAGATTTCGCTGTTGATGGACCACAAAATTCTTTAGGTTCATTACTTGATTGGAAAGAGACATGCCACAAATCAAATTGTTTATTTATAGTTTCTAGCTTTTCCACGGAGTTTATTTTATCAACTAATTGAAAAAAATTGCTTTTCAATAGATTAATACCTACATCTAAATCGATTTCTCTTTTTTTGCTAACGCAATCAACAATATTGGATATTCTATTCATTTCTTCTTCATTTTCCTCATCTGAAATTAATCACAAAATAATCA
>JAFMTC010000346.1:247421-261650 GCA_018845635.1 Nicrophorus orbicollis
TGCATACGATATTAGGCCACAAAGAGCAACAATAGTGACAGGTGACTTTAACGCAAAACACCCTGAATGGAGCGAAATACGCATTGATGCAAGGGGTGAGATACTCACAGAATGGGCACCAAGCTTGGACATGGTGGTCATAAATAGAGGATCTGAACCGACATTCGAGTGAGGCGCTAGTGCGTCAATTTTGGACCTAACCACAGCCAGAATAGCCACAAAAAACACAAACTGGAGAGTCCTCGACAAGGAATCTATGAGCGATCATAAATATATCGTGTTTAAAATTGGAAACAGAATGTGCAATGAACAAGGAAAGTCCAGGGGTGGTCTCTAAGAAAGCTGAACAAAAATGTGTTACGTAGGTCACTGCAAGAAAAACTGTGCGATAACGCGAACATTGATCATTTGATGAACGCAGTAACGAAAGCATGCGACGCTGCTATGCGAAGAAAAAGAGCAAATGCCAACCAAGGGAAGCGGGTGTACTGGTGGACTACTGAAATAGAAGACATGCGGAAATCATCCCAAACCGCGAGACGAAGATACCAGAGACAGCGGCGCAGAACCCGTGAGGATGAGTGCACAGAAGAAAAAGAAATCCTCAAAGCAGAAAGGACAAAACTAAGAATTGCAATTAATAACAAGAAAAGGGAATGCTGGCATAAATTGTGCGAAAATGTGGATGTCAACATATGAGGGGAAGGCTACAAGATTGTCAAACGCCTACTGAATCCTAGAGACCCGATGGTAGGCATGAACGCAGATAGAGCCTGGTCAATAGCTGAGACGTTATTCCCGAAGCATGAAAATCTACCACCAGAGGAGTACATGGACGGCACGGATTTTGTACCTTTCTCCAAGGAAGAGCCTGCTGCTTCGTGTGGACGGCTTAAGCGCAGAAAAGCCCCAGGCCCTGATAGGATACCGGCAGAAATTGTAAAAATTGTTGCAAAAGAACACCCTGAAATAGTACTGAGCGCGTTTAATAATGCAGCAAAAAATGGAAAATTCCCTGAAAGATGGAAGAGAGCAAAGCTATTGATAATAAAGAAACCAGGAAAGCACATAGACAATGCATCATCTTTTAGACCACTGTGTCTCACAGACACAATGGGAATACTGTATGAGACGCTATTAACTAAGAGACTTAAGGACGAAATCGATAGATGCGGTGGACTATCGGAGAGACAATATGGCTTCAGAGAAGGGAAATCTACCATAAACGCAATAAAAGCTGTAGTTGATATAGCGAAAGAAGCAAGAGATACCACAAGAAGTAACAGAAAGTTCTGCGCCCTTCTGACGCTAGATGTTAGAAATGCGTTTAATTCAGTGGCATGGAAGTGTATAATGGAGGAGATACACACACGTGGAATTCATACCTACCTCGCAAAAATTATATGGAATTACCTCAGCGAACGCTCAATAAACATCTCGAGCACCCAGGCGGAGAAGGATATGCAAATAAATAGCGGGGTAGAATGCTAGAAACCGTACAGCGAAATGGAGCAATAAGGATCTATAGTGCCTACAGAACAATTTCCCTGGATGCTGTACAGGTATTAGCTGGTGTGCCACCAATAGAATTCCTGGTTAGGGAAGAGACAGTGCGGGGTGAATAAGGAAGATACCAGAGCTAGATTACTGCAAAGGTCGCAGGAAAAATGGCATACGTCGGAGAAGGGGCCTGGACTCGACGCCTAATCCCAGAAATAGAGCCCTGGATAAAAAGGAAACACGGAGAAATGACATACCACCTGAGCCAGGCTCTCTCTGGACATGGATGCTTCGGTAAGTACCTGCATTTCATCGCGAAGAAGGAGTATGAAATGTGTTGGTACTACGAGGAGGACGACAGCCCAGAGCACACACTCTTTAGATGCAATAGATGGGCACGAATGAAGCATTAGGCAGAGTCCAAGCTGGGTGCCCTGCTGGAACCAGAGGGAGTCGTTGGCGACATGCTGATGAGCGAAGAGAGTTGGGCCATATCACAGTATGTGTCAGAGGTGCTCTCGACAAAAGAAGATGAGCGGAGACTGCAAATAGCCAATTAAGATAGTGGCAGTGGAGGCCAGCACTGATGCAAAAGAATGGAACTTCCAGTGAGTGAGCAAAGACAATCAGCATTGCAGCGGAGTACAAAGATACTGGACCTGGATGTTGAGGAAGAAGGGGAGTGGTTTTAGTGGGTAAGAATCCCATAGTACCACGACTCCACGTGTGGTTCCTATGTAAGGTTTCCTCTGCCCTACAACAAAGAAAAGGTTAGAATACATTTGAATGTTTATGTATATATTTTTTAATTGAAATTTATTATTTTTTTGTTTATTATATTTATGTAAAAACACTAATAATGAAGAAGAAGAACACGTTATTTTCTGAAATATATAAAATAGATGCTAATATGAAAATGAAGAAGTATCTAATAGCCTCTCATAAAATTCAAAGTTAATTCAGTATTGTCTATGAACAATAAAAATACTGTTGAAAAAATAGGTATAGCTTTGTAGGTTAGGTTTGGTTTTTCTCACAGCTTAAATGTTGTTTCCTGAACAATATGAGAAAATGGAAAAATTAGATAATTGTGGACCTAGGTCGATAACCATTTTAGCCAATTTGTTACTAATAAAGATATTTATTATAATTTAAATTAATTTACTTAACACAACGTCAATAACTATTTGTAATCTAAGTTCAAATACATAACGTAGGGAGTACAATATTAACATATTAGAAATAAATAATTATGCGAAAAGTGAGATAGTCCTCAGACCAGTGCTGCATTATATCAGATATTAAAAATGACTCAACATTATATTTTTTACTCTTTGAACTGAAAATAATTGAGCTGTTTTATGATACTTTAAATTACACTATTATATTAAATAAGAAAATCAATCATATTTTATTACTTATAATAACATTTAAGATATTAGGAAGAAAGACATATGGCCAACAAATCTAACAAAAATATAACTAGGAAATAATTATGTACTTCTTAAGTTCAATTTAACTTAGTGCAATACCCCGGGTAACTGGAGCAAGTTCAAATTATTGAAAACAAAACATAACATATACAACATATTTCGTAATAATTTTCATCTGCCGTACGCAATATATAAATTGTTGTGACCTAATAACATAAAAAGGAATAACAAACCATTGAATGTTTTCCTTTAAAATTACTACCCAATATAATGTAATATATAAACTAACTATGTTATAAGCTGTAATGAAACTAAAATAACATTAAATTTGCAATATATCTTTTAAGGGTCAAGAAAATTAGGTATTTTTATACTCTATTCGTGGAACGTTCATAATATTAAATGATTTTTAATATACACCCATACCTGGCGTTACGGCCTAGATACGTTCCACGAAACTTGGCCGCAAAGCGAAATGCCGTATAAGGAATCAAGTATTGAACTTGCGCAAGATTGGCAACATATAGATATATCATGAAAAAAGTTTTTTTTTTGCCGTTATAGCGAAATGTATAAGAGTGGCCGTATAGCGAGGTATGGGTGTATTCATTGGTATTATTGACGCGCAGCGATTATACTTGTTCCCTCCTCTTTGTTCTTACTGCTATCCTCAACAATGCACTTCATCCTTCGACTGGGTATTGGTCTATAAAGATAATCTGACGTGAATGGGATTTGATCCACTCTTTCTCAAGTTTGAGAAAGCGACTTTAAATATTCAAGTACGCCCAAAATCATGTATTTAAAATATTTTCAACACATTAAATATTTTAGCAGTATTTATATATTTAGAAGCTAAAGTAAATTTTGTTATTTGGTAAGCACGTAAATATTAAATGGCTTGAATAGTTCTCACATTAAATTTTATATACTATTTAAACATTTATAACGTGTTAAAAAAGGATTATGTTAATGCATGACACATAAATGTGCGGATAAGGAAGTCTTGTTATTATTAATTAATTTCTGTTGTATATAGAACAGATTGCAATTGCATTTCAAATGTGTTCAATCGAGGATAATCAGGAAATTTATAGTCATGAGTGAATGGATATTGCAAACTCCGAATACCTCTCGCATCGTAGATCTGCGCTTGTAGTCAATAAATCCTCTCTGCCAACTGTTTTAATCCAGCCGAAGAAGGTCTTTATATATGTGAAATGGATTGCTTATTGCATTAGCAAATCGATTTCAATATGAATAAAGATAATTAAAACAAGATGACATTAAATAAAATGTAATCGATAATTGCAATAAGATAAAACTTTGGTACAGATAATTTATATTAATAAGTGAAATGACTGTTGTCAGTATTATAGAAATTATATTTATTATTCGTTTCTTTTTGTCAATTACAAAATTACAATAATGTATTAAAATTTAATAAACAAAATTATAAAATATTAAACATTTTCATTTTCAATGAAGAGTTCTATTAAGAAATATATATAGGAAATTAAAAACTAAGAAATATAAATATTTTAAAAATTGTAAAATTATAAAAGATGTTAGAAATATGGGAAAAATTATTATTGTATAACAAATTGTTTAACAATAATTAAAAATAACCAATTTGTATTCAATACGTAGATAAATTTTCATATTCAAATCAGTTAAAAACTATGTTACCTTTGGATACGATATTGAAAATCACGATTTAATTGTGTTTTACTCTATGCGAGTATAATGTTATGCACATTACTGGTTCGAAATTCGCGCAGGTTGTCAAACATGGTGACATATTGCTAGTGTGTATACATGCAATACAGTGCTTTAAATATCATTTGCTAATAGAGTTTTGGAAATAGTTTTTTTTTATCTCCCACCTCCCTCTTCATTTGGTGCACACTATCAACGATCCCGCCAGCCCCTGCCTTGTTGTGGTCACTCTCTTGATGTAGTCACTGTCTTGTTCTTCCTGGATTATATATCATTGTATCTTCGTTTTTAGTTTAAATTGCCGCTCTTGTAGTTCTCAGGAACTTTAATAATGCCTCATAACAACTGGGTTCTTCTTTTGGATGGACGGACGTGAGCATGGGGATGTTATGGAGCAATTGCTCATAAAGAATCCCGGATGCCGTCCTATTGTTGGCACAAACGAAGAAGATGTGGTCCAACGACCCCACCGACCCAAAGTCGCATCTGTCCGACTCCTGCCACCCCATTCGGGCCAGGTGCTCCGCAGCCCGCGTGTGGCCTGACCTCAGTCGGCTCAGCCTAGCGATGTCCGTCTTCCTGCTGAACCTCATTTCCTCAAACCAGGGCTATACTCATCAAAAGCTCGGTTCAGGCGGGGAAGATCCCCCGTCCAATACAGAAATCTGGTGTGAACAATGAGATAGATTTGGTCTTGCAGAGCGGGTTGGTACAGGTTGGTTAGCGCATTCTTATTTATGTGATCCTCGTAGGTCTCCGTGTCCTTTCAGGCGCTGATTATCGGTGGTACCCCTTTCGCTGCCCAAAAAGTATTGCGCTCGAACTCCATCGCGGCCCTCTCGATGCGTGTTCTGGTTGCTGACGGTAAACTCGCGCTGGATCTCACCATGAACCTTCTTGCCAGATGGAATCTTCTAATGGTCAAAGGTAAGACTCCGGCTTCGACGTGCAGGACATTTAGCGGGGTGGATCGCAGAGCACCGATGCAGATCCTGAGACATTGGTTCTGCACCCTGTCCAGTTGATCCAGGAGAGTTCTAGTGCAGAATGAGTAGATACCACTGGCGTAGTCGAGTCTCGACAGAACAAACCCACGGAACAAGATGAGCAAGACCCTCGGGTCGCTTCCCCAGTAAAGTCCGGACAGAGCCCGCAGGATATTGACGCCCTGATAGCAAATTTTGACCAAAGGAAATAGTTGGAAATAGTTCTAACTAAAATTTCTATGAACTAAAGTTTTTCGACTGAATTTTTCTTTAATTTTTAGAAATGTTATGGTATTAACAGTGCTTATTTACACTTCTATAATTATAACAGTAACAGATGTCAAATACAGACGGCTTTATTTAGTATATTAATTAATGCTGTGATTCAATATATTTACATGCGAATTAATAATCAGTATTATCTGTGAGTATTAGATTATATTAGGCAACTAGAACATGACAAATATAACATTAATAAGAAATAATTAAAACAGAAAGTAATCAAATAACCACAATGTAATAAAATTAATTTTATATCTAACTAAATTTTATGTTATTGTTCTTTCGTTCCAGCCATCTACGGACCATGTCATTTCAACCGCTTTTTGCTGCATAGAGCTGTAACATCCTCCAAAGTCTTTCGCATTAGTTCTCGATGCTATTGCTTCCTTTCTTCCATCCACTTCTTTTCTGTTGGAAGCTTAAGCTTTTCTTGAAAGCATCCGGGTACTATTAATTTTTGCTTAAACGTATATGTGGGAACGTGCCTACTCCTACAAGATGTCGCTGCCTGTAATTCCCACTTTTTGCAAATCCTTGTCCACCTTACTGAAGCAAGCTCCTTTGTATTTCTTTTTAAAAAAGTAGATGAAAATCATATTGGGCAATCGCATTGGGTTCATACTTGTTTTATGGCAATAAAAGGTAATTCTGCATGGCTTCATGGTGACAGCATTGTTTCCACATGGGTGTAAAATTTATGGTTGTGCCTACATAATTTGTGCTGTGGCTGCATCCAAGAAATACTAAAAATTGCTAGGTTATCTGCGAATGCTTTGCAGTTAACTGTCAGGATCTGGTATTGTTAACGTTAATTATTTTTCGCCACTTACGGATGATTTTTTGAGCACGCAGTTTAATAGCAAAGGTCCATGTCCCTGCCAAACGCCAGTCCTGATTTCAAAGGGCTCTAAAATGTCTCCCCTGAATTTCACTTTGGAAGTAGTATTGGTTAAGGTTATCTGAATAGTTGCTCTTTTTTTGTAGTCCAGTCCCACTTTTTTTATTATTTCAAACTAGGTGGATCGATCAATGGAGTCGTAAGTCTTTTTAAAGTCAATCAAGGTCATTAAGTCATTAATAAACTGTTTGTTTCGAAGCATCATATTGAAAGAAAATATTTAAGGTTCATAATGTGTTCGACACATGATCATATTCCTCCAATTGTGTGTCCAACTGTTTTTCTGCCCTAGTTTGAACAGATTTTATAATTTATAATGAGGATTTTGTAATTTATTGCGAGGAAAGTGATTCCACTGTAATTGTTTACATCTGTCGTTAAGTAATGTTTATGTTTTACTAAATAAATAATTTTAAAAAAACTTGTCTTTCCCCCAAATTAAGCATGAAAACAGAACACACGGTTTATATCCATTGTAATAGTTGATCGTTATAAATTTTGTTTTTATTGTAAATATTGAGCAATCGTTTTCTCATTAAATCATGTTCCATTCATATTTCAGTTAATTCTCGTGTTTTTTTTGTCCCTGTTCTGTTTATACGATGTCATTTTTTCGCTGTTTTATATATATATTTATTTTAAGTTTTCAGTCAACTGTAGTTTTTAAGAACTTGCTCACATTGTGGGTTCTTAGGTTATATATACTGCACCAAAGTAATGTGCAAAATTAGTTCGAGTGAAACTTAAATAACTTTCTCATATTACATGGTAAAGTTATAGATATAATTTACTGAGTACAAGCTACAGCTAATGCATTCCGCCTCGTAGTATGGAGCACTCAGTGCTTCGCACGATTTTATATTCCATATGATCAGAAACATTTTTTAACAGTTGTTTTAATAATAAAATATATATTCATATGTTGTATATAAATATAAACGAGGATACAGTTACTGACAACTAACGTTTCCATTTTTTTAAACAGGATTCTTTAAGTAAAATGGAATTGGATTAAATAATTGATACTACTCTTTTGAACATTAATCTATAATATATACAATTTATTAATTATAAAACAGCGATTATCATATTATGCATTTTTTTTTCAATTAAGAGTTCTCCTTTCTAGAGGTCTTTTGCTAGATGTATAATGTTTGCGTAATATACAAAACACCATACCATACAAATAGGTTGGTTAATAATTGACGGAGGTAACATAACAAAATAAACGACTTTAATGGTAAGTTTATGCAAAACGATTCTAAGTTTATGCAGTGTTTAATGGACTTTAATAGCGAACAACGGATGAAACTTTGCACAAACTTCAAATAGGCTTCTAGTCAAAGCACATGCCGAAGCCTGTGCGTTATTCCCGTCTTTACACGTTCCTAGTTTGTTATGTTATGGGTTCGTATAACTAGTCTAAGACATTCGCTGCCACTAATCTTGATCTCGACGTTGGTTCGTGCAATTGGAAAATATAGGAAATTCGCTGCCCCATAAACATGACCGGGAGATACATTCGCCAGCGGCGTATCGCCAGAAAGCTTTTTTTTTATTCTTTGCATTTTCTCTGTGGATAGACTGCGGTTGTCTTCTTTTTTGCTCCAACGGGAATTTGATTTACTCAGTTGGTCGCGTAATTTATGCGTGGTCCTAGCTTTCGCAGTCGGCGAGCAATAAAATATGATATTATCATATATACTATATTTTTTAGGTCGCGGTCGAGGAGGTGAAAATAATCGTGTGTGGCGGTGGCGGCAGAAGAGGCGGCGGCGGCGACTGCGACCACTGTGTAGTCTGCTAGTAGCAAATTCGAGGGAGAGAAAGAGAGATAGAGGCTCCGACAGAGGGAGGGAGAGAGTGAGAGAGATTTATGAGTTTCTAAATACAGTCGGACATAGGTCTGCACTCTGGGCGGCCATTAGCGGTCACACTGATGACAATAAATGCGATGCAATAAATTCGCTTTTCACTCGAGACACTAAATTCAGATGTTACATTACAGAGACGCACTCACACACATACATATATACATGCATATACGCAGTGAGAGGGCGCACATTCTCCGCCCGCCCTTTGCGTGGATGTCGCAACACGCGCGCCATTGGCACGGCAACAGAGTAGAAGAGAAGTCAAAAGAAATTCGCCGAGATTCCATTCTGCGATGCGTTTATGTGGAAAGAGTGGTCGGCGTCGGCAGGAATCCTTTTTCGGAGATTCTTTTCTATCGCTGGGACGGTGCCTTTTCTGGCAAAGCGGAAAGAGAAAGCGTGACAGAGAACGAAGAGAGTAAGGGGGTGGCTGGGTGAAACAGAGGCGGAGGGCGAAAAACGGACGACAGTGCGGCAAATATATTGCCCGAGATACCCGATCCGTTCACATTCTACACAAATCCAACACCAAAAGAGAAATATTATCCTAACCCTGGACCGGCGACGTTCCTGGTGCCCCTTATCCCTGCGGCGCAACCGAGCACCGAAACACACTTAAATACAACAACAACATTCGTTTGGATTACGGCTTAGATAAATAACGTAAGGCGGAAGTGGCTCGATGTTCATTCGACAATTATAGAATAAATCCTGGCTTTCATACGTTCATGCAACATTTATTTGCCTTCCAATTGATTTCAAGCCTATCTACATTGAAAAAGTCAAATAGGGGGCTTTAATCTGAGGAAAATATATTTAGTACAAACTTTGTTATTAACCCAATTGTTTATTGTTTACCTAAGCTCTCCCCAACATTTTAATCGCCACGGACCGGTCAAAGTTTGATAATTTTATATACGTTGATTATTTATATTTTAGGTTTTTTTTGGTTTAATAATTTTAATAGAAAAACACCACAGTAAATGAAATGGAAACAATTTAATATTCCTTGGGCCGGTACCATTTGATTCACGGACCACTGGTTTACGTGACCCAATTGATGGAAACTATATCTATTCGACCAATCTAAATGATAAATAACATTCATATACTAATAATGCTTATGAAAATTGTATATATAGCATAATCATCGACTATTAGTTCAAATGTAGCTCTTACCATGGTCATTTTTTTTATATAGTAGTTCTGTTAAGGATTTGGATCTTTCTTTTTGATTAAACATTTATTTAACGCAAGTCGGAAACTGTCGTTTTCAACACTAACCATTTGCGGACAACTGGATATATTCGCCCAATAATTTAGAGAGTAACAATTATATTTATATGGGCATTTTCGTAACTGCTATCCAAGTGTCACTATCATTTTCAGGCAGAGTTCAGACTTGTGAAGATATTAATGATTATTGCATTTACCTATTTCATAGGAGTGATAAATAGATAACTCGACGGCTAAAGTTTTTTTTTTAATAAATTTCTTTAATGTTTGTTTTAAATGGCCAATTTTAAATTTTCAATAATTAATAAAATATTTTTCTTCCTTCGCTCATGGTGTTATTGATTTGTTAAAAAGTTCTTGTTTTTCTGTGTCATCCTGTGCATTTCCATACGCATCTAACATCATAAAAATAAATGTGTGTACTAATTTCCACTTTTTTTTTGTATATCATTTTTTTGTAGATCCGCGGGCCGCGTGTTTCTCATCCCTTGTGTAAACAGTGAAATATTGAAAAATTCAAATAAATTGCAGTTAATTTTAAATATTCAAAATTAAACAATAAAAATGTAAAATTTTAAGGGTGCAATATCAATGAATCAACAATCGGAATCGCACTAGCTGCTAAATGAAAAAAGTAAAATAACGAAGCGAAACAATAAAAAATTAGATTAGTGAATTTATATTTATCAAAATTCTCATTGTTTAATGTAACATATATATAAAAATAATTCTTAGAACGCACTTAATAGGATGCACTTAAATACGATCATTGATTTAACATAATTAAAAGTACAAAAATTTGAGAGTATACTCCGTCGATATTTAGAGCAAATAGTTTGATTTGGAAGAAACGCCGCAAGCTTGGTCAAAATACAAATACATACAATTTATTATACAACATCTTCGTCATCGCCTTCTTGCTCATTCTTCCACCCAAGCAACAAAAATAATTATATAACTATATAAGGCAGAGCATTCTTAATATTTTGGACCTCCTTAGGAGAGAATCCAAGTATGCTCTGGATGGCCCTTAGGTGATCCTGATTGTTCGCCCTATCAGTCAAAAAGTAGTAGACAGTCGATTTCAGGAACTGAAGGGTAATCTCCCGATCCACCTCCTTGTTCTTCGCCTCCAAAAGCTCATTGTACATTACCTAAAAATCAAACGTTATTCAATAATACTCCCACACAATCATATTAAATGAAGAGAAAAAAATAGTACCAATGAATGAAAAGTACTGCAAGAAGATAAGAACAATATAGTTCAGCTTAAGCATATATAAGATAAATAAATGATTTGACTGAATCTGAACCACTTTTACTTTTAAATAAATTTCTGGTACTTAACGTTGTGGGTTAAATAGCAGCTTCTTTCGTACTTAGCAAAGGCTTTAAACTGTTAGATGTTGAAGCATACTCTAAGTGTGTTTTCACAAATTTTCATAACCTTTTATGAATGAATCGGTCATTAATATCATGCATTTCCAATTGGTAAAAGTGATGCATTCAATGTTTTCAGTGTACTAACCTTGATTTTCTCTAGTTCATTTCGGGTGACCTGGTGCTGTTCCATTAATTTGGAAACGAAGATGTGCAGTGGAACCTGCCGGGCAAAATTCAAGACAAGGTGATGACACTCTACCTCCGCCACCTTCTTTACTTCCTCGTATATCTGCTTGTTTTTCTCGTCTTGGTTCTTGAGTTTCCTCAAGACATCCTCGAGTTGAAATTCAAATTTTCTGATACGCTCCTTGGCGTTATTGAGCTGGCGAACGATATTCAAATGCTGCTTCGTACTATTGAAGATCCGCTTCATAAGAAGCGACTCATTCTCCATATGTTTCACACGCAGATCCATGGTGTCAATTTCGTGAGACTTCACCAGATCGCGGATCTTCCTCTCGTAATCTGCCACCAGCTCTTTGTATAGAATATCATCTGTTGAAACGCATCTTTCATCAGTTTCCGTTCGTCTATCTTTGTACGAGGAATGCGCGAAATTTTCTGTGAACATTTCCGAGTCTTTGGAATCCGTGCCATGACCGAGTCTTGAATCCGCGCTGGACCCGGTCATTTCGCTGTTCACGTTCAGAGAGATAGCCAGATCGTCGTCCATTTGATTTTCAGGGAGTATAACTGCATCCGAAGTGATGAAACGTTCATCGGGTGAACAGAGAGATGCTTTATACCGACGAAGCTCGATCACTTCCTCAGTCAACTCGAAGATGACGTTGTCCTTCTGCCCCAGATCCTTATGGGCCTGCTGGAGGAGGGACTTCAAGTTCCGCACCTGCTTCTGGGCCCTCTGTGTAGGCGTCAGGTAATCGTCTCCGGTTAGCCCAGCATGTCGACTATAATGAAAAACATACCTAAAAGGAAAACAATTAAGTAAAAGAATAAATCTCCGGTAAAACTTTTAACTTACTTCATCTTATTTCCAGAGAATGTTGTCCCGTTCCTGGCAACTCTTGCGTGATCGCACGACGACGCTAGACTCAGGGCACTTATTCCACTCATGCTGCTGTCTGAGTTCATGGTGGTCGACAATTGGTCTTAATGTAGTTGAGCGGAGATATGGGTGGCGTCCTCGGAGAGACGTTTGAAGTCAACTGAGCGAATGCTGATCTTAAGTACAATTTTCACTAAGACGCTTGAAGCCAAGTAAACGAAAGTTGATCTTAAGTACAATTTTAACTTATCTTCAATAATGAGATGTTAGCAATACAAGCACAACGACTAAACTGACTAACAAATTTTGATGGTCTTCTTATGAACTATGAGGAATTGTCTATAAGGGGGGAATTTACAGGATAGGGGTATATATACCTGATACTCTACAATTCTCAGATGTTTGCAGCGCAAGCATAACGACTAAACTGACTAACAAATTTTGATGGTCTTCTTAGGTGCTATGAGGAATTTTCCATAAGAGGGGAATATTCAGGGTAGGGGTACATAGCGAGTGTCGAAGAGAGAAGAATATTCAGTGAAGAGGTATTATACCTGAAAAAAGAAAATGTAAATTTTATAGAAGGTGCATTCTTTGGAATTCACTGCTAATGGCATCGGGAAAGACTTTAGAGACTGATCCAGACCCCCAGAGCAAATTACGGAGAATCATTTCACTTTACTTACATTCTTTCAGAATTCAAGTTTTAGATGATCAGTTAAAAATTCAGTACGATATAAACAGCAGATACATGAAATAACTTTTTCAGAAATATGATCAATAATTATACAGAACAATGAAACTATGAATAGTGATAAAACACAGTCTAGTTTAATGCTGTGTGCCGCAACCAAACACACATAAAAACGCAAAAAAAAAGACGACATACGAATGGACTACTGTTCAGAGAACAAAATCTAAAAATCAGAGAGTGCATGGAGCGCAGTTCAAGAGACCAAAGAGCAAGACAATACCGGAAGCAGTGCTAATAAGCACAAAAGGAAGCAGCTATGCGGAAACGCTGAAAAAGGTAAAAGAATGTACCAGGTCTGATGAAGCGGGTGAAACAATTACCGCAACAAGGAAAACGCGCCAAGGAGAGGTGCTAGTGCAAGTCGAGAAAGGAACGGGCAAAGCAGAGATCCTGAGGGCTGCTATTGCAAAAAGCATAGAGAGCGAGGAAAAAGTTCGTACCTTGCAAAAGAAGATAATATTGCATATAAAAGATATTGATGCAGTAACTACAAAAGAAGCGGTAGAAGAGTCCCTGACAACAGCAGTAGGGAAATATGTCAAAGTGAAGTCCCTGAGACCAACATATATTGGCAACCAAATTGGCACGGTCGAGCTAACACATGAAGACGGAGCTAAATTATTGGAAAAAGGAAAAATACGGATAGGATGGATTAACTGCAGGCCACCGAGCCACCAATTATTCTGGCCTAGACAGAACGAACAACTGCTTGAGGTGCAGCAAGGAAGGACATAAAGCTAAAGAATGCAAATCAGAACATTTCTGCCCGCTATGCTGCCAAACGGGACACTAGGCAGGCAATATACGCTGCCCCAAATACAGTAGAGTGCTGAATGTAAAAAAGCGGAATTACAGGCGTGGTGTGTAAGTTAATACAACTTAATGCGAATAGATGCAGGGCGGCACATGATCTACTGTACGCTACTGCAAAAGATGAAGAGGCTGACATACTGGCGGTTAGTGAGCCAAATAAAGTTGTGACGAAGACAGGCTGGTTTCTGGATATAGAAGGAGATGCGGCTATCAGGATAATCAACAAAAAGATAGCAGTGCAAGGAACAGGTAGCGGCCTTGCATATGTCTGGGTGAAGACCCCAG
>JAFMTC010000346.1:261750-272267 GCA_018845635.1 Nicrophorus orbicollis
CAAAACACCCTGAATGGGGCGAAACACGCACTGATGCAAGGGGTGAGATACTCACAGAATGGGCAGCAAGCTTGGACATGGTGGTCATAAATAGAGGATCTAAACCGACATTCGAGCGAGGCGCTAGTGCGACAATTTTGGACGTAGTAAGGAAAGCATGCGA
This sequence comes from Nicrophorus orbicollis, assembly GCA_018845635.1. Lineage (NCBI taxonomy): Eukaryota > Metazoa > Arthropoda > Insecta > Coleoptera > Silphidae > Nicrophorus > Nicrophorus orbicollis. The sequence continues at coordinate 261,914 of JAFMTC010000346.1, forward strand.
CGCTGCTATGCCAAGAAAAAGAGCAAATGCCAACCAAGGGAAGAGGGTGTACTGGTGGACTGCTGAAATAGAAGACATGCGGAAATCTTGCCAAACCGCGAGACGAAGATACCAGAGACAGCGGCGCAGAACCCGTGAATCCTCAAAACAGAAAGAACAAAACTAAGAATAGCAATTAACAACAAGAAAAGGGAATGCTGGCAAAAACTGTGCGAAGATGTGGATTCCAACATATGGGGTGAAGGGTACAAGATTGTCAAACACCTACTGAATCCTAGGGACACGATGGCAGGCATGAACGCAGATAGAGCCTGGTCAACAGCTGCGACGTTATTCCCGAAGCACGAAAATCTACCACCAGAGGAATACATGGACGGCACGGATTTTGTATCTTTCTGCAAGGAAGAGCTCGCTGCTGCTTATGGACAGCTTAAGAGCAGAAAAACCCTAGGCCCTGATGGGATACCGGCAGAAATTATGGAAATTGTTGCAAAAGAACACCCTAAAATAGTGCTGAGCGCGTTTAATAATGCAGCAAAAAATGGAAAATTCCCAGACAGATGGAAGAGAGCAAAGATATTGTTAATAAAGAAACGAGGAAAGCCCATAGACAATGTATCATCTTTTAGACCACTGTGTCTCACAGACACAATGGGAAAACTGTATGAGATGCTCTTAACTAAGAGACTAAAGGACGAAATCGATAGATGCGGTGGACTATCGGAGAGACAATATGGCTTCAGAGAAGGGAAATCTACCATAAACGCTATAAAAGCTGTAGTTGATATAGCGAAAGAAGCAAGAGATACCACAAGAAGTAACAGAAAGTTCTGCGCTCTTCTGACGCTAGATGTTAGAAATGCGTTTAATTCAGTGGCATGGAAGTGTATAATGGAGGAGATACACGCACGTGGAATTCATAACTACCTTGCAAAAATTATAAGGAATTACCTCAGCGAACGCTCAATAAACATCTCGAGCACCCAGCGTAGAAGGATATGCAAATAAATAGCGGGGTACCACAGGAATCTGTGCTACAGGAGAATACTAGAAACAGTACAGCGAAAAGGAGCAATAAGGATCTGTAGTGCCTACAGATCAATTTCCCTGGATGCTGTACAGGTATTAGCTGGTGTGCCACCAATAGAACTCCTGGTGAGGGAAAGATTTAAGAGGCAGAGCGGGGCGAATAAGGAAGATGCCAGAGCTAGAGTACTGAAAAGAGGCAGGAAAAATGTCATACGTCGGAGAAGGGAGCCTGGACTCGACGCCTAATCCCAGAAGTAGAGCACTGGATAAAAGAAAACACGGAGAATGATATACCACCTGGGCCAGGCGCTCTCTGGACATGGATGCTTCGGCAAGTACCTGCATTTCATTGCGAAGTAAGAGGATGAAATGTGTTGGTACTGCGAGGAGGACGACAGCCCAGAGCACACACTCTTTAGATGCAGTAGATGGGAACGAACGAAGCACGAGGCAGAGTCCAAAGTGGGTGCCCTGCTGGAACCAGAGGGAGTCGTTGGCGAAATGCTGAAGAGCAAAGAGAGTTGGGCGACGATATCTGAGTATGTGTCGGAGGTGCTCTCAACAAAAGAGGAAGATGAGCGGAGGCTATAAAAAAACAATTAAGATAGTGGCAGTGGAGGCCAGCACTAATGCAAAAGAATGGAACTGCCAGTGAGTGAGCAAAGACGATCAGCATTGCAGCGGAGTACAAGGATACTGGACCTGGATGTTGAGGAAGAAGGGAAGAGGTTTTAGTGGGTAAGAATCCCACAGTACTACGACTCCACGTAAGGTCCCTATGTAAGGTTTCCTCTCCCCTACAACAAAAAAAGGTTGATTAACAAATGTGGCATTTCTAATTCTGAATCTACTAATTGCTATTAACTAGATTAAACCTATTGACAAGCAACAGATTAGTAAAACTGAACAAAATGAGATAATAAATGAATAAAAATTTGGAACATTTACATGTTTTAATAAATTTGTAAATAAATATACAAGAAGTTTGCATTCCATAGTACATGTATTTTTATTTATTTTAAAGAAGAAAAATTAGTTGCTTACGATAAGGTAATCATTTTTGGTGTTAAATATATTCTAAAGTTGAATAATAACGGCTAATAAATCAAATAATAATGAAATAAATAATTGCAACCCCGTAAGTAATTATAGTGCCTCACGTTTGTTCCTTAACTTTGATTGATTATATAAAGAAAGCCCCCAGATTTTCAACACATAATTTAATTGAGATTCTCTCCCCAGTTTAATCAAGTTAAACGAAAGCTAGTCTCTGATTGCAGCTGCGTATTGAGCGAACGAAATATCAAGTACATTCGAGGATGTTTATGGGGCTTCTTGCACCGTTAATGACCACGCGCAGTGTGGGTAATGTAATTTGCGGATGATTTGAGCCGAGCGCCCCTCGAGGACGGCGATCGGTGCCGACTTTTATGATGATGATTTAAGTAGTTGTCGTGTTCTGCGGTCGTCGTTGTTTCGGGGTTAAACTTGTTGAGGGGCGAACGCATAAAATACTTTGTGTAATAGTGGGTGTAAGTGGATATATATAGAAGGCATATAAGGGAGAGGAGGGACCGAAATAAAGTCATTGTTATTGTCGTCATTGTGTTTCGGAGCCAGTTTATGGGGGGAACGCCGTCTCCGTCTTTCTCTGTCCGCCTAGCCGCCCCTAGCGATCTTCTCTTTTTTCTTGCTGCTTCTTTTTGCGTTACTAACACCGAGCATCGTGATATCTTCAATGCTGGTTACAGAAGAAGGGGACAACCACTAGTTTTAAGCGAAATATTTATGAATATAGCAGATTGTTGTTATAGAACTTACAGTTATATTCATTTATAATTATCTAAGATATCTAATTTTTATGATTTGAATAATGTATGTACAGAGTGACACATTAGTATTTCCGCCTTTTCTTTTTCTTATTATTATTAGGTTTGGTTATATTTACAACTATATTTTGTATTTATAAATTATATTATTACATTTTATTCATAGTAATTGGAACCTTAAAATGGGCCATTTAAGAAAAAATAATGAAATGTATACTTTTTTTTAATTACTTCCCTTAGATTCCGTCCTCCTGTACGAATGCATTCTTGAAATCTGTTGTTGAGATTCTCCATTGGCCGCTGCAACATCCAGACTGGGATACTGTAAATTTCATCCATGTTTTAACTTATTCAAAGTTCTTGAATCACGTTGAAACCAGATTTCTAATAAACGTGCTGAAAATTTCTCAATGAACTTCATTGTGATCTGTGTCTGTCCATTAACGGTATAGTTTGCTTTTTCACATAACTTGTGAGATGAAAATGGGCCTCATCTGACATATACAACTTGCTTAAAAATACATCGTCATTGTTTAGGTCTCTTATCATTTGATGACAGAATTCTAATCGCCGGTGGTAATAGTTTTTCCTCAATTGTTGCACTATCTGCAGCTTGAATGTAACCTGAAATCAGAATATGATAATCAACGACAATCCAAAATACTGCCAAAATTAAATTAATGTTCCCAAAAAAATGCAAATGTCAAAGCTTGAATAAATACATCAGAAGATTAATTATACATTTATTTTTTATTAGAAAATTTTACAAGAACATTATTTTTCCCATTATCTAATTATTCGCTGTTCTGCTTGGCTATATTGTCAATATAACGACATTTTTAATACAACTTTATTCTTTATCACACAATAAGTTGCTATTTTCAACTATCTCCACCTATTTTATCCAGAACATGATAAAACAGATCAGAACAGTGATATTTTACTTTATTTATCATTATTGACTATGACATCTTTTTGCAATTTTGAAAGAAGCACATAGCTTGAATATATATTGCAAGAATATGAATAATATTTCTATATTCAAACATTATTTTATCCACTATCTAATTATTCGTTGATCCTATTATTTATTGTCGCTAAAAATGAATTAACAATACAACATTTTTTAATACAACTTGTTGGCACATTTCTGTTTTATTTATATTATTTATATTTACTCTTCATGTTCTAATGAGACATTTTCTGTTTATATCATTTTCTGTTCTGACATGTTCTTAGTATTCAGATAAGCATATCAATAAATGCATAGTAATTGCTAAACCTAACAAATATTCATGTTCTATTAATAATTATGAATTATTAGAAAAACACGATTAGTATCTCTGTTTGAAATCAAAACTAATAGACGAAATAATTATGTCAGTTTTATATTTAAATTATTTTTATTTTGCTAAATTTAAATTTTACTTTTTACTTTTTCAAATCGAACTACATTGAATCCTATCAGATAAAAGCGTACAATAGCACTACATTACTACCTACTATATTACTATTGATGTATGTCCTCCATTCATACATATTTAAAGATATAATAAATAGGCTACATATTTTATTTATTTTCAAGAGAATCTTATCATTAGTCACTTCAACGAAGCTCTGTGTATCTCCATTCACACTTTCATTATATTCATTCATCAACTTCCACTCCAGTGCTATATACTCCTTTGTCCAGTGAATACACAACTCCTCTTATGTCCTATTCATGTCCAACGCTTGACACTCAACCTCTTCCAGCTTATTAACAAATTCATTCAGCAACATTAACCCTTATTTACACTTCGATATAACTATATAAGTGAAATGCCTTCTTTCAAACATGTTTACTATCATCTATACTATTTTTATTATTCTCAAATAAATAAAATGATAATTATTCAGTATGCTTTTTATAAATTTTAACTTGCGGTTATATTATTTTGTTGATAATATAATAGACGCTTTAACGAATACATTATATGTGAACAAGTTGCCAAGATTTCCAGCCTGTTACTATACTATTTGGTAGCAAAATAAGGGGCGGAGAAAAATTTATATGAGAAAGAACGAGCGAATTATTTCCTCGGTAGTTTTTAAAAGTATTTCAACTATTTGTTAGAACTTATTTTCTTATTTTTTAATAACCTTGAGAAGTATTCATAGATATTAAATTTTGTTTAGAAATACACAATACTTCAAAGTTTTCACTTCAAAAAATAATAGAAAATTAAAGTCTTACTCTATAAAATAATAATACAATAAAATATATAAAGTGTTTTAAAATTATAGTTATTGCTATACGTACTTTATAATTATTAATAATAAATATCATTTACTGTGGATATAACTTTTAAGACTACTATAAATATTTTCTAATTTACGTTCTATTTAAGTGCACGAACACTGTTTTATTTTCTAGGACTATTGCAAATCTAAATTGCACCAATAAAAATATATATTTAGTTGAATTTTATAAAATCAGTAAAAACGAATGTAAAAGATACATATAATTATATGGATAAAAAAGATATATCGGAATTCTATACCTACTTGACGAATTGAAATGCGATATATTTTAACATCTGACAATCAACCATTTAAAAAATGCTTTGTTTTGTACAATAGAATTAAAATTTCAATCCTATTCTCTAAAAACATATAAGAAAATATCGTTACAACATTAAAATAATGTACCACATACTCACACAACACAATCACATATGAAAAAGATAATAATTTTTCCTTACAGACAAATTACCATCATTAAGGATAGTTTTGTAACATCCAACCTCCGTCACCCATACGATCCATATGCGTTGTTCTTAATTTACCGTATCGTTAAAGTTTATCCTTGTCTAGATTCTAGATTAAAAGTATATTTTATAAAATAAATAATACTTTTATCTCTGTGTAAAATAAAATGAAATAGATCGATAGTATAAATATATTAAACATAATAAACTACAATGTTTTATATATAACTCATAAATTTCTAAGCTTTATTTCTTTTTCTTCGTAAGTAAATATAAAATGTAAATTTTAATATTAGTTTTATAAATATCGTATCGTTCAATATAATGATTAATATCTGTCAATAATTATTTTCAGATAAAATAGTTAGTATTATTCCTTGGTAAAAGTATTTTGTATCAGAAAATTCAATCGAAATTTTGTTTAACATCACAATAAACAATAAATGAGAAAAAAATCAATTGTGTTAAGACTAAATCTTAACTATCATGATATATATCACTATTATAATCCCTGTATATCATTGTTACTTACTAAGAATTTATGGATTCATTGAAAATACGATTTTGCGAACAAGATAATATGAAGATAAATAAAAAGAATATTGTATGTGAATATTGGCAGATAGTTGTGGAGGCGCCGGGTTTGCGATCATGTTACGCCATAATTCAGCTGCGGAGAATAAAGAGCGGAGGAAAAGTTGTATGGAAGAAGGAGGAAGGAATGAATTGATTGTGTGCGAGGCTGTTAATAGTTGCTGGATCCGCCCCGGCGTTTCCTGCGATCGGCGAGCGTCGAAAGACCTGCGGGAGTCACGCGCTGCAGACCCGATCCTTTCGACCCAGGGACCCTCTCCCATTCCCGTTCTCATATGAATTATGACGAGCCGTCCGCCGCCATCTGCAGACATGCCTCTCCTCTCCGTCCCACCGGAGACAGAAGGACAACGGGGTTAATCTTTCCACTCATCTAGAAATGTCCTGACGACGTTTCTTCGCGACTTTCCACTCGAAACGAAACAAGATTGATCCTCTTTTTACATATTAAAAACTTCCGCCCGTCCTTTTCTGGCGAAAAGTTAAAAAGCATTAGAGCCGCTCGCAAACACTCCAGTTTTACGTGGATAATTCATAGCCGAATGGGAGATGACAAAATAATAATAACAAAGGGAGCAGAAAGGAAATTCCCAATCCCGAAGAGAATAAACCGTCTCGCATTTATACTTGCAAGCACACACATGAGCACGTTCATCGATCATCCATTTTCGTGCGTTATTAAATTATCGTCAAATTTCGAAATTCACCCGCCCTTATCCACAGGAACGAACGTCGACGGAGAGAAAAGAGATGAAGATACTGCGCGAAATCGGCAAGGTATAAAAAGCACGTAATATTTATTAGTCTTCGACACGTCGAATGTGCCCGTTCGGAGAAAATTATTGCCAACCCAATTACGTCGACAAGATGTTACGAACTTATTTCGTAACCATAACCGTGTATCAAATCAAACGATAAGTGCAAAATAAAAATCGCGAACTGGAAAAAATGTAAAATCATAATCGTATTTTCGGAGTATATCCATCGACATCAATCAAATATAAATTACCGGTACAATTTTAAAGCCATAGCCATTTTCGTTGAAAATATTATTCAGAAGTTAACCATCAATTACAAGAGGCGACAGCGAAATTGAATAATATATATACAAGGAAATTATTTAAAATTATAATTTAATTACCTATGCACTATTTTCAAAGTTTAGTATACGATCTCGTTTAGCGCTTCTTTGAATAATAATTATAATAACGAAATGATGATTAATCAGGTGCGTCGATTAAGAAACATGAAGATAACAATCCTACAGTGCATTCGCTCACGTAACAAGATAAGTAATTAAAATGTAAGTACCTCGGATCTGAATCCGTAAGTCGAAAATACATCTAAAATAGACGGAAAACATCGATTGTTCAGATAAAATGGAGAGTGTGCAAAAGAACTGGCTAGATAGAAAGAAAATCTTTGGATGGTTTAGAAGCGCGGGACTGAAAGGTGAGACGGATAGCCTTATAGTAGCAGCTCAAGATCAGACAGTCAACGCCCGCTATACTGTCCTTCCTACCAGGGAATACACGCCTCGTCACAATAGGGTTGCGATCTATCTTCATTGTTCCATCCTCAGAGAGTTTGGCCAACTGGTATCTAAGAATTGGTATGATCACAAGCACACCCCGGTTGATGAGATGGAAGACGTTGTGATCATGTACGACGAGGCAATAATAACGGAACCGACCGGACATCATCATTCATAACAGGAGAGAAAAGTGCAGTATGACTTTTTGATGACTCAAACATCGCCGTCAAAGAGGTCGAGGAGATATCAAAATATAAGGATATCAATATTGAGAATGCGCGTATGTGGTATACCAAAATGAATGTGGTACCGGTTGTGATCAGAGCATTAGGAATTCTGAAGATCGAATCTTCCGTGCAAAATTAGCGTCTAACCGGTCAAAAAGATCGCACTGATGGGGATAACACATATCTGTCAGCCAATAACCGCCTTAAGATTCAGGTAGGACCCTGGTAAAGAAGCTTCTGGCATAATGCCATGTACAAAATGTAAAAAACACCATAATAATAACACTTATTACAACTACAAAAAAACCAGCAAGTAATAAATAAATTCAAAGAAAAATAATTAAAGCATAATGATATAGCCTCATATGATGGCTATAGACCTAGGCCATTTCTGCCCGGATACTTTTTAGATTAATGTTGATTTAAAATAACGTGCTGTATTAAGAGTCTTAAAAGGCTCAACATTATTTACTATATGGTAGTATGATTTAGTTTCATATTTGATTATATCTCAGATTATAATTATGAATACCAAGGAAAATTTGTATATTGTAATTATAGAGACTTATGGTTGTAATGCAAAGTCGATGAACATTTAACAATATCTATAGTAGCTATTATGAGATGTTCTTTTATTCAGAATAGACCAGGACTATGTTGTCACTTAGCTTCCGCACTTAATACTAACTGCAAAATACATATTACAAATATAAAACAAACTAGGTAAGTTATTATTCGGTCAAAAGTGCATTCCTCTTGACTGTAGAATAACATAGATGTTTATTCCTCTATATATAAATAGGATTCAATTTAATGCTTAATAAATTTAGAAAATGTTTAACAAATATCTTTTTTTATAGGGGAGAGGAAACCTTACATAGGGACCACACGTGGAGTCGTGGTACTGTGGGATTCTTACCCACTAAAACCTTTCCCCTTCTTCCTCAACATCCAGGTCCAGTATCCTTGTACTCCGCTGCAATGCTGATCGTCTTTGCTCACACACTGGCAGTTCCATTCTTTTGCATCAGTGCTATCCTCCACTGCCACTATCTTAATTGTCTCTTTGTAGTCTCCGCTCATCTTCCTCTTTTGTTGAGAGCACCTCCGACACATACTCAGATATGGTCGCCCAACTCTCTCCGCTCATCAGCATTTCGCCAACGACTCCCTCTGGTTCCAGCAGGGCACACAGTTTGGACTCTGCCTCGTGCTTCGTTCGTGCCCATCTATTGCATCTAAAGAGTATGTGCTCTGGGCTATCGTCCTCCTCGCAGTACCAACACATTTCATCCACTTTCTTCGCGATGAAATGCAGGTACTTGCCGAAGCATCCATGTCTAGAAAGCGCATGGCTCAAGTGGTATGTCATTTCTCCGTGTTTCCTTTTTATCCTGTGCTCTATTTCTAGGATTAGGCATCGAGATAATTCCTTATAATTTTTGCGAGGTAGATATTCCACGTGTGTGTATCTCCTCCATTGTACACTTCCATGCCACTGAATTAAACGCATTTATAATGTCTAGCGTCAGAAGAGCGCAGAACTTTCTGTTACTTCTTGTGGTATCTCTTGCTTCTTTCGCTATATCAACTACAGCTTTATGGTAGATTTCCCTTCTCTGAAGCCATATTGTCTCTCCGATAGTCCACCGCATCTATCGATTTCGTTCTTTAGTCTCTTAGTTAATAGCATCTCATACAGTTTTCCTATTGTGTCTGTGAAACACAGTGGTCTAAAAGATGATGCATTGTCTATGGGCTTTCCTGGTTTCTTTATTAGCAATAGCTTTGCTCTCTTCCGTCTTTCAGGGAATTTTCCATTTTTTGCTGCATTATTAAACGCGCTCAGCACTATTTCAGTGTGTTCTTTTCCAACAATTTTTACAATTTCTGCCGGTATCCCATCAGGGCCTGGGGCCTTTCTGCTCTTAAGCCGTCCACAAGCAGCAACAAGCTCCTCCTTGGAGAAAGATACAAAATCCGTGCCGTCCATATATTCCAGGCTCTATCTGCGTTAATGCCTGCCATCGGGTCACTAGGATTCTGTAGGCGTTTGACAATCTTGTACCCTTCAGCCCATATGTTGGAATCTATATCTTCGCACAGTTTTTGCCAGCATTCCCTTTTCTTCTTTTTCTTCTGTGCACTCATCCCCACGGGTTCTGCGCCGCTGTCTCTGGTATCTTCGTCTCGCGGTTTGGCAAGATTTCCACATGTCTTCTATTTCAGCAGTCCACCAGTACACCCTCTTCCCTTGGTTAGCATTTGCTCTTTTTTTTGGCATAGCAGCGTCGCATGCTTTCGTTACTGCGTTCATCAAATGATCAACGCTTACGTTATCGCGCAGTTTTTCTTGCAGCGACCTACGTAACATATTTTCATTCAGCTTTC
>JAFMTC010000346.1:273689-286207 GCA_018845635.1 Nicrophorus orbicollis
TAGGCACTGCACACTCGTATTGCCGCCTTTCTCTGTGCTCTCCCCAGTATTGTTCTGTACTTTGCCACGAGCATAGCTTTCTCCCAGATTGGAGCTGCGTACAGCATTGCACAACGATGACCAGCAGCTTTCTTTTGCTGGGTTTCGGTCCTCCAATGTTGCAATAAAATATATATATATATATTATAATAATAATTAATAATACAGATTTCTTTTAATAATTTCATTATCTAATGCGTCAAGAGAAAGATGATTTTCGATTTTAATGCGAGTAAAACCGAATAAATACTGCAATCTTACATTAATTAAAGCAAGCTGGAAATGAATGTAAAAAATAACCACATTTTTACTGCTTAGGCCTCACTGGTATCTAAATATACTATGATAATAAACTTAAAACATAATCAATATTCATTAAAAATGATTATTTATAAAAATACGAAATAAGTTTAATAGATTACAATAAAAACATAAAATTGACGAGTACGTTTTATACTTGAGTGTTAACTATATATATACCATAGACCATATATATATATATATTTGGGATCTATAATCTGCATGCTCAACATGTATATGAATTTAATTATAATTAGTGAATCTTATATTAATTATTTCCGCCTAATTATAATTAATGAGATATCATTTCATTAATTATAATAATGTATTTAATTTAAATTATGTAACATTGTCTACGAAAAACACTATGACTAAAAATAGGTTTATATAGAGCTAAATAAGAAACGTAATTTAAATGAGCAAATATATTATTCAATCAAATAATATAAAGTTATTGCAATCATCTAAAGCCAAATAGAACGTCGTAATTAAAGAAATACTGAAGTAGTGGAAGGACTGTAAATAATAAATGGAATCTGGAGAGATAACGTGAAATATGTCTGGGGATATGAAATACGAATGAATGTTTAAAAGCATTTCCCCCTTGCTTTGTATGTATTTACACGGCAGCGACGTTGAGAAATATGAGAAGGATCCAGCTTATTACTCTCCTTCACTCCTTTTAATTCCAAACTCTATCTCTCCGAGTTTTATGCATGCCATATAAATTTAATTGGCCCCTCGACCTTTTATCTTTCAAAGGGGACCCGGCATGCTGCCACATTCGTAGTCGCTTCGAAAAGCAATATCGTATCGACATGATTTAGTCGCTATCCAAACAAAACTATTATCGCTTAAACTGTTTCAAACGTTTCTTTTGTGCAATATTATTGTAGAAAAATGAATATTAATAAATGTTAATATAGCATATAACAAAATATATTACTGAAAAATAACAATTAGTATTATTATAATACATGCATAACAAAATGAAATAATGCATGAAAATAATTGATGTTCCATATATTATTCTAAATTTTGATAATGTAACAAAAATAGTTTAAAATTATCTTCAATTATTATATTGAAGCTAATTTTATACTATTATTATATATGATATTTATTTATATAAAATAAAATAAAGAAATTACTACAAAAATATGCAAAATGCAACGAGAAAAGACTACCTTGAGAAACTCGCACACAGTCTGTAGACTATTCACTGTGCAAGACAACAAAGAAAGTCCAACAGTCAGAAACACGAATTCCTCCCACAAGAGAGACAAATGGAGAATGAGCAAAAACGTATATGGAAAAATCTAATATTTTCGACAAACACCTAAATATCTTTAGACCATTACAAGGCTAATCAATTAGTTGAAGCTACAAACAAACACAATACAAACAGACAATACAAAATGGCAACATTATTATTATCATAAAATTACTTTTAATAATTAAGTTTATATATTATCCTTATTAAGTACCTAATAGAAGCAACTGTAAGCCGAGTCCATGAATTCCCACCATTGACGGAGTTTTCTTTACCAGTCATTTACCAGTCAGGAATGAGGTACTGAGGCTGATAAAGGACCGTAAAGGTGCCAGAAATAGGACAATAACATTAAAAACGTAACTAATCGTATTTTATGCGTAGTCCATTTCTTAAATTTAACATTGTCAGTAGTCATCGAAATATGATCTGAAATATTTTTTTTTGTCACTGGTTAACTTGATGCAATAAACTTTTAAATATTTCAAACTATAGTTTATTTTTAAGACATAAATAAATTTTAGATCACAGCTTAGATTATTTTTTTCAATTAATGTTAAATATTTAAAAAAAAATCAACTAAATAAATCCTTTAACGATGTTCTACTTTTATATTCTTTTAGTGATAAAGTTGAGCTAGGAAACTGCTTACATAACTGTAAATTGTCTCAATTGATCGTTGTAAGGCAAATAAATATAAGTGTTTCATGTTCAAGATGAAGTAAACAACATTATTTATTGTAAATAAAAGTTGGTAATGGAGAAATAAATATATTACAATTTGCTGCAAATAATGGTGTATAGTCTAATTTGCTCAGTCCTATTAAAATTTTATAGTGAAGATCATCATTATGAAATTTGCCATCTTTTTCTGCGTTATTTAATGCGAATAGTACGATTTCACGGTGTTCTCTTTCTACGATTTTTAGGTTATTTCTAAGATTGAACCGAAACCTATCGATTCAATGGCCAAACTCTTCACTGCTGTTGGATGAGAAATTAGTTTGTATAAAGAGGGTTTGGGACATCCATAGGATACTTGGTTCTCTTCGACGGGATGCTAGGAACAGATTGTGGGATGCAGATTATTGGCATGACGGACTCGCACATGCACTTTTGCGAAGTACAAGAAGCTGTTAAAGATATAGAAAATAAATGGGATATTGTAAGGAATTGAATAAAAAAAATCGAAGGCAATCAGGGATCAGTAAGCGCTGGAGTCGCCTACAAAGCGAATGAAAATCACTTAGAATATCATATATAAAAAAAAACTATAAATTTGTATCCATAGAAGGAAGTACTAATGGTTGAAAACCAGAAGTAGAATCGAATGAAGAATATAAAAAAGGATGACTGGAAGAATCAAAAGACTGAAAAAATAGAAGGAATGCCAAAGGAAAAAGAAGAACGAAGAATGAAAACAAAAGATTGTTAGACAAGAGCAAGTTAGCAGGAGATAGTTGCAGATTATGACCAAGACCAAATAGATGTTGAATGTTGAATGAAAAATAAATATTTTTTGATATTGAAAAAATATTTTTGTTTCAATAAAACATAATCTTTAATCATTGTTTTCGTTATAAAATATTATATCAGTTCCATCTTTTGTATATACGTATATTAGTTCGTACGTTAGTTCAGTTCATACTAAACACATTTAGGAATGTATACCAGTCAACATTTAAATGCAAATAAGAGCATTTTTTATATTAAAAGATTCTATAGAATGATTATTCTGTATGTGAAAGTAGCGTGTAATATTTTACAACCTTTGACTTAAGTCAGAGGTAGACAACATATAGCTTCTCCTAATATTTAAACTTAAAGAGTGAAACTTCGAACCTAATAATTTTCAACATCTTAAACGTAATGCGAAACATCAGGAAAGGTAGTCATTAAGACCGTATGAGAAACCACTTGAAAAGTGCTTCTTCAACTAAGATGGTGAGGATTTTATTCTAGGAATACAGAAAAGTTTTCTGAACGAAAGAAACATGTTCAAATAATACATTTATACCTGTACACATATATTTTATGGTCGTAGAATATACCTTCTTCAATAAGTTTCTCATAATCTTCGACTCTTTTCATGTCGGTTAGCAATCTTGTAGCCTGTGTTAATATCCTCCTACGAAACCTATGTTGTATTTCCCGTTCAGGTATACATATATTGGGTATCAGAAAGGTTAGAGACTGGTAAAAATAATTATCCATATGTACTGATGATGCATTTGAACGCAAAATGCATTCAGTCAAGCAATTATAATTGAAGAATCAAAAACAATTGTTAACCATATTTTATAGTCAACTCGGGTTGGTTTCCTTTCGACAACTACGTTCAGATATAAGCAAATGCTAACGATGATCACAAAAAACAAACTTAGAATGTCAAATAAGGAAGAACCTTCCCAATAAAAAAAGAAGATGTGCCTAACTCGATCTTTTTCGATTTTTAAAATTAAAATCGATATTACCAATAAATAGGTTAATAAATAAAGTAACAAAATATATTGGACAATACATTTTAGAAAACAAAAGAAAATTAAACTTTCTCAGTGTTCTGTTTCACGCAGTTTCATTTAGCATCAGAACTTAAGCTTAAATATAGTAAGATATTTATATTTTTATGTTTATTTTTAGTTTATCAAAAAATATTCAAATGAATTAAATCATAAATATAATGATATTGTCTATAAGATAAAGGACATATTCAATTCTTCTTAATTATTATTTATCAGAACTGTAACCTGCTGTTTTTATATGATAATCTGTAATTGATTGACTGATTGATGAATATCTCTGCTTCCGGCGTTGTCTTTGAGATTTTTTGCAACAATAGCTCTGTACAAATTGTAAACTAACTAAAAAAGCAATGCTAAAAAAAGTCGAAACGGAAGGAAACACGAATAGAGACAGGACTCGGTGGTTTAAACTCGTGTATCTGTACGTCAGTGTATCTGTGTGCATGCGTGTGGACGGATATATAGACACACATATACAGGGAGAAGCAGCGTACACACAAAGATAGATACAAAACTTACATGTCCGGGATGTGATTGATGATGCTTGGATTTGTGTGTAGGACGTGAGAGTGATTGGATGAGCAAGAGAACTCAAACACATACACCACACATGCACACGAGCTGCCAACATCCAATTGATTGATCCTATAGATTGATTTGAATTGATAGATATTATGTGAATGTGCGTGTGTGTGTGTATATGTCTGTTATTACAATCATAATTGGTTCACTTGGGAAGCGCGCCGCTTCGTGCAAAAAAGAGTAAAGAAGGAAAATGATTAATCGGTTTTGTTGATGGGCGTGTACGAGCAAGTCTTAAAATTATACTTTTTGTTTTTTATTAATAACAGTGGTAATTAATACAAAAAAAAACAGTCGTAATCATTTCATAATTAGGTTGATACGAGATGTTATCATACTTCGATATATATTTTGTTTATAAGTAGTAATAATAATAAACATAATTTATTGTATGTATCATGCAATCTTTCCATCCTGAAAATATTGTTTACTGATTTTTTTTTCTTATCGCAAATAAATATATAAACATCGCACAGTACGGCTTCGATCAGTAAAGATACACCAGATTTACTTTGAAAATACACAACACAATAACAATTTATCCTAATAAATACGATTCTATATCGATATACCGAAACTCAAATTCCCGACATTCCAATTCCTGACATCCATAATTCTGACTGTAACAAATTCCCGACATTCATAAGCCCACCTGTATTGAATTCTCGACATTCGTAATCCATACTATATCTAATCCTCAACATCCATAATTCCGACTATATCGAATTCCCGACATCCGTAATCACGACTGTATCGATTTACCGACATCCGACATTCCTTACATTTATATTTGAGAATTTTATATACATATTTTTCATGCTTATTAGGTTTCTATGTATTACATTATTTTATAATGATTGATGTAAATTCCTTTTTGCACATTCTGTGTTGTATTTAATAATTCAAGAGGTGGAGTATATTTAAGAACAATTGTGCTTATAAAAAATAGGTGTATTAAGTTCGAGGACTTTGTCAGAGATTTTTTCCAAATTAAACACCAAAGTTTTGAAAAATTAATTTATAGATAAATTTTTCTGAAATGGAACATAAATCAAATTCAATTACTTATTTTTCTTTTATATTACTACTTCAGAATCTTAATGTGCATGAATAAATGAATGAATATTCATTAATTTCTTAAAATATCCCTCTAACTATAACTTTTTTTAAAATAAACAAATATAAGGAATTAGACTGGTTATTTGTAAATGCCCTACACCCATCACCTGTTTAATAATAATTAACTTCGTAAGTAGATTATGTACTTACAATTAGTCTAAGTAAGAATCTTAAGTGATGACATTAGAAGATACATTAATAATGCGTTGCGTTGCATTGTGCCAGATCCTGTGGATTGAATTCCTAAAATCTCCGAAATCTTGCTTATTTAGGAGATTCATTTGAATCTGGTTTCATTTGTCATTGAAACTTGCTGTTTGCATTAGTGATTGCTTCCTTTACAATGAAGTAGGAGCATTAGTTATATTAATGTTTTGGATTTGTATCTTTGGACAATGTCGACTGTGGAATTGCATGCAGATCCATATTATTGAATAACATACATCCAGATTGATTTTATTTATAACAATATATATCAAAAGTTTATTTTTAATTGATATATGCGAGTTTCTATTTCAAAGCTAGTATAAACGTCCAGATATAACCAAGTTGAGAGAAAACTCTTACCAACTACACATAAACTCAAGAACATAATTCTTATTTGCTACAAAAGAACTGAAATTAGTTTCAGTATATTCAGGTATCTAAAGAAAGTATTATATTTCATATAGTCACAAAGCATTCCCTAAGATTGTAGGTTCCTGCTAAATAGATGTAGTTACGTATAGTGGGTAACGATGGTATGAAGGGTATAGCATCTCCCAATAACCCAATAATGATAAACAAAATAGCAGTGAGTCAAAAAATATTTTCTGAAATTCTTCTGTCTTATTCTGTCTCCTCGCTTTGCAATTGACGTCCAGCGAGGCACACTAGATGGAGAGGTCGCCATGCACCACATCCAACACGGACTGCAGCTTCCTCGGATTTTCCGCCAGGAGCACCAGATCGTCCGCGTACATTACCTATTGAATTACATATATCATAAATCTTACATTAGTTAATATGAAATTAGTTTGTTACTTCAAATTCCTTATTACAAAATTATCAATTTTTCAATAAAAAATTGAATCAAGGATTTTATATAAATGAAATTCACACGTTGTATGCTAATTCTAATAAAAAATATTTCTATTTTTGTTTCCCGGTTGGTCAGTAAATTATTAAAGCCATGCGGCTAAGAGTCACCAAAAAATAATGATGTTTTCAAAAAATAACAATAAAAGTATATTAGTACATTTAATTATTATTCTTCAATACATTATAAAGATGTATTATTTAATTATCTTTTTCTGTATTCTAATTAAATTTTTCCTCTTTTTCATATTTGAAAGGAAAAATCCTTTCAAACATGACATCAAATGGATGGGTGGAAAAATAGATATTTGATATTAAAATATACATAATTCTGTATACAGGCGAGCGGATTCGAACGAATTTAATCAATTTACCCATGCAAGGAAGCTCGTATATTGCGAACAGAATTCGAATAGAATATGCCAATCAATTTGTGTGAAGTTCAATTTAATGTCTGCCTCCGCACAGAGATGAGTCGTATAAAAATATGTAAATATTATCAATCTGAGCTTCCCTCGACACTGGACAAAACTGCAATCATCTGGTATTAAGTCCTAAGAATTTAAGTTGCCTTCGGGGAAATTCCAAGAGGACCTCGACGGGTGAGTAAATTTATCAACGTCGCACAATAAAACTGGAACTATCATTTATGTGTGTTTGCCATAGTTCGTCCTCCTTTATTTCCGTTCCGTAGTTTTCGACCCTACATATATATTTTTTTCACCGAGTCTTGTCTTGTTTGCGGTTAATAAACTCGGGAGTGAATTTTTCGGCTGGAAGTAAATTGTGGCAACGGAATCCCGGAGGCTGAATATGTGTGTGTGTGCGCGATAGAGAGAGGAAAAGAGGAGTGAGAGAGAGAGGGTGAGAGAGAAAGGGAGGACTGGATGAAAGAAAAGAGGGCTGACAAAAAAGGGAAGAACGTGGTTGTGGGGGTGGAGGGCGAAATCAAGGCGGCATGCAATGGCAAACATGCACGCGGAATTTCAGTTTCAAGCGTCATTAAGTCCGATGTAAATGAGTTTCTGAAACGTCCCTCTGGCTCCAAAACCGAGTAGTGGTATGGGTTATGCGGATGGTGTGAGTATGCTCCAATCCACCAACGATTTGGCCATTTGTGGAACAATTAAAAATATGCTATTTTGCTCAGATACATTATATTTTGCTAATTAGAACCACAAAACAAGTAGAGAAAAGTAGATTTGACAATAGGCAAAGGTAAATATAATTCGCATTTAGTTTTCCAGAATTAACTACTTACTTAATTTCAGTTACCTCAAGTGTTCTAGCTAAAATTATATTTTATTTTCGTAATCAATTCAAGATTTTTTTGACATTTCTGAAACTGTAAACATTTTCTAATAAATCACAAAATCATGTAGATATCGTTTTTGTACTTATATATTTAAATAAATTTAAAGTTTTTTTTTTCAATATAATAATTCAGAATGAAAATATCAGGAATATCTACGTATATTGTAATAAGCATAGTGAATTAAGCATTCAAATCAGGCTTATGAAAAATATGTATCTGAACTGTGGTGGCGTATTTATGAAATACTTAGTGCACGGTTGCACGCTGCAAGTCGCCACAAGTACTAACGATAGTAACATATGTTAAACTTTACATAAGATGCGCATATTTAGCTTTTCAAGAGCAAAGGACCTTCCATCGATCTAGGACTATCGGATGACATCAATGGGAAAGCTGTGACTGGCATGGTTGAGAGGAATCGCAGGCCAAATGAGGAAGATCGTAAGAAGAAGAAGAAATAAGTATCAAAGATTCATCATTTTGAGGTTTGTAGTTTTGTTTTAGTTTAGTTCGTAGTTCCCGGCAGCATTCAACGTTATATTACGTGGGTATGCACCCTGTTCAATGAAAGGTAGCTCAACTCATAGTTATTCTCAAACTCGGAAAACCTCCAGACATAATACAATCTATCAGTGTACTGCTATTCATAAAGTTTTTGAAAAGGTAGTGTTGAAACGTATGGACCCAATATTTCAGGAAAATGACATATTCCCGGAACACCAGTTTGATATTGCAAGAAGGAAGCTCCAATTATATCTGGGGTCCCCCAAAGAAGCGTTCTTCTACAAATTATGTATCTTATTTTTACATCTAATCATTCAATCTCATTCATAATTGTGATGTAAATATAAGGTTCCATTGTATTTATTTAAAATAATTATTGATACATAATCATCAAATTTGATAACTAATCAATGAATAAAATGTTTTAAATAAATTGCAGATGCACAGATTTTGTGTATTGAAACACACATGCGAACTGAACAAATATTTCGTCTGGAATGTATTTTTATCATTCAAACAGACTATAAATTCGACAACTGAGGTTCCATTAAACAAATCTTCAAATGTAAAAGGCAAAGGAGATAACATGATAAATTAAAGTAGGTAGAAGTAGTAAAAAAATAAGTATTTGTAAATTCTGATGAAAGAATATTTTATTAATTGATTTCTCAAGAATAAAGTTATAATTGATTTCGCTGTGGAAATTACACGAAGATCAACCCATCGACAACTTCTTATTTTGAAGAGCAATTTTGTCTCTGATCCCTTCCATAAAATTAAACTGTCGTTGCACTTCTAAATAATCAAAATAACAATAAAAATAATAACAGATTGGCTGGCTAAGGGCTATCGATCATTGGTCTTTTCGCCACATACATTGATTATTGACCATTTACGAAATAATTAAAAAAATGAAAATTCAAATTCTGCACAGATAAGTATTACCTTTGACTCTATTGTGGTACAAAAGCGAATTTCATAGCTCGGAAAATTGGGTTCTTCGGATTAGAATAATCTTCGTTTCGTGCGGAAGCAATGGGGGACGGAGGCACAGAGAACGCGGCGCGCATGAAATATATCGTTTCGTTGAGAAAAGGACCGACGCGAATACAATAAACTCGATATAAAGCATATTTTTTCTTCGTCCTTTCCATTCCTCTGTTCCATCTACTTCTACTACTACCGCTGCTGCTGCTACCTCTACAACAGGATAAGAAAGCGGACGGGTGGTGGCGCTTCGAAAGGGGTGAGAAAACACAATATGTTGAAACATGGAGCGGATATCCGGAATATTAAATTGCTTTTTATATATGCGATCGTGCGCCCGTGAGTGTAGGTGTTTTGTTTATTCTACATTATTCGCCGCTTGTACTATTTCACACGTTTCCACCAAAATTTATATATATATTTGAAGCAAGTGTAGAAAAACATCCGTTTTCTTCTTTAGGTTTTGCTCAATTTCATCGCAATCACTCAAACTACAGCTTGACGAAAATTATTATTTTAAAAACTATAAAATTTTAACAAACAAATGTAAATACTTCTGTACTCTTTCATATTTTTTTAAAGATAATTTAAATATCTACATTATTTTATAAGATATATAATGTTCAACGTTGTCATTATTTTCGGCTGAGAACATTCTATCTTTTTTATCTGTTTCAACAGCACATCGTGTTTTCTTTAAACTTTTTAATATGACATTACTTTCTGGTAGTAGCTATCCCTAGTAACAATGCTTTTGTTAACTGTATGTATTGTTTTATTTTCTAAACATCAAGGTGTACATACATTTGTTTGTTTAACTGCATATTCAAACTTTAAAGGTGCCCTACATATAAGCAACGCTCGTGTCCCTTTTATGAAATGCAACATACGTTAAATTTTGTGTGAAGTATTATCAGGAAGTTTCGCTGCTTTACATATAATTATATAAGTTAACACATAATATAGTAATAACATAATAAACCGTACTGTGCGGTAATGGTTTCACCACACACCGGATTGATCAAGATATTTTACGATGTTATAGGAAAAAAGAGTATACAATAATAATGTTGTGTACTAACTTTTAGAATTAATTTGCTCAATTTAATTTCTCTTTTGAAATTTTCAAAATAAGCCTAAAATTAATCCGGATTGCTCGAAGAATAACTATGCATGGAATTATTGTATAAATAATTGGACACTCCATTTTCTTGTATAATCCTATTAAATTCACATATTTGTTGTCAATATATGAATATTCTCTTACAAAAATAATAAAATATTATAGTAACACTTATTTAAAG
Organism: Nicrophorus orbicollis; assembly: GCA_018845635.1. Lineage (NCBI taxonomy): Eukaryota > Metazoa > Arthropoda > Insecta > Coleoptera > Silphidae > Nicrophorus > Nicrophorus orbicollis. The sequence continues at coordinate 284,712 of JAFMTC010000346.1, forward strand.
ATTCAGAAAATCACATTGTTATTCACACGAGTTATGAAAATTATATGTTACATAATTTTTACTAAGAATAAATTGTTAGAGTTAACACTGTACACTAACAACATATGATATGAAACAGGGTGACACAGAATACCGGGAATTTTTTAAATGCGTAGTGGCTGTCATGAGCAGGTGGCAGTAAAACAGGACAATAACCTTGAGCAAATATACACTTTTTCATTTCATTAACTCTATTATCTACGAGAATTGTGCGGTAACTGTGTAATTTAAACGTTCGGTAACGTTCCCTGGTCCCCTGAATTACCATATTTATCCGTTTGTGACTTTTTCTTGTGGGACTACCTCAAGAGTAAAGTGAACATAACTTGATCAAGAACTCTGGATGAGTTAACACAGCGATTCATGATGAAATTCAAACTATCCCAGCTGAGATGTTGCAACTGCCAATGAAGAATCTCAACATCAGGTTTCAAGATAGCATTGGTACTGGAGGACGGTATTACGTCTAAAAGACGTAACTTTAAAAAAAAATCCATTAATGTTTCTTATATGGTCAATTTTTAGATTTAAATTTCTTTGAATAAAATATGTTCCTTTCGTCACTCTTGGTTTTATTGGCCTGTTAAAAGAATCCCGTTTTGTGTCACCCTACAAAATGGAGACGAATTTGAGTAACTCTATATACACTTCTGCCGGATTACTGAGAATCATTAAGGAATATTTTGTGGTTAAGCAGATACTAATTTAATATATTTGTTTTCTGATATGATGACTTGACTCTAAGACAGAACAGTGATAAAACAGGCACCGTTTTATCACTGTTAAATTTTATTTTTATTATAATTATACAAAAAAACATGTTTGTTCGACTTTTTTTTACTTGTTATTCAACAAATTAGAATACAGATGGATGTGATCATTCTTTTGCAATATCAACTTTAGGAACATAAAAAAATCCTTACAATGCCTTGTTTGTGATATCTTATAATACCTTGCTTGTTATCACTAAAACCGAATAATTATATACATAAAACTATAATTTATATACTAAATTAACTATTCTGTGAAATAATACAATTTATTTGAACTTTATTTAATATCCTGAAGCTGACGTTTGGAAATAAAAGACAATGGAAATATCCGTTATATTCGTAGACGTTTGTGACGCATGAATTATGCAACTATATAGACGCTTATTCACTTGATATTGTCTCGTGATGCGTATCGATACGTGTGGGAATGGCGGTGGAAAATCTTTATTTCCGCGTATTATCTGCAATGTTCCTCCATTTCCTCGCACGGAATTTGAAGATATTCGTCACGTGAACGACACAACGCTACCGACGCCGCCGCCGCCGAGTGCCTTATCTCTTTTTCCACCTCCGCCCTCCGACGTAACAATGTTATCTCCTGTGTACGATACATATATATATCTCAGTGTGTGCGTGTGGTGAGGGCGTTCGCGACTTTATCCAGGATCGGAGCAAGCGGCCCCC
>JAFMTC010000346.1:288534-316443 GCA_018845635.1 Nicrophorus orbicollis
ATATGAAGTTGGGCTCCCGGGGGACAGATACGGGGGCCCTAATGGCTCAAGCCGGAGACATTACGGGATGGCCCACTTCTAATGCCCGCCTTTTACTGCAGATATCATGGGACAATAAAAAATATCCGCACTAATGTCTACAACTTCATTAACTTCTCTCTCTCTCTCTTTCTCCTTCTAGCCTGTCCCCGCTGTGTGTCACTAGCCACGCGCTTCGTCTAACTTTTTCGCTTTATTTCTAGGTCTCTAACGCCGGTTTTCTTTGCCTCTCCCCACTTTCTACCCTTCAACACCAAAATTTACACCCGCACCAACATTTCCAGTTGACCATATACCCTTATAGATCATTCTTGACACAAATGTATTTGCTACACATTATCATTACAATTCTGTCATTTTCTCATAGGATACTTTATATCACCTTAGGTAATTTACATTTCTTAAAGAATTTCAGATCAGATGTTTGAATTCCGTGCCGTAACTATTGATAATGGATATATAATTTTAGTAAATACAAAATTTATAATTTGTATCAAAAGACAAGAAAATCAATGAGAATGTAATATGTTTGTAGTATGTTATTTATTTTTCGTTTTAATTTTGTTTGCAGAACGTGCACTTAGAGATTTCCGCAATATCAGTTCCTCATTTCCTAAAAGCACGTTCCACAACCTTTCTTATTGATTATTTGAAATCCTAAATACCATACAACTTTGTAATACAACTTTATAATTAATTGCTGTCAATATAATACTTATTTTGAATTGCATTTCCAGTTAACCATTATTTTTATTTTAAATTTGAAAAATTTTATTTAGAATAAAATTTTAAAAAATTGATCAAAACTTATGTTTGTATGCATTTTTAGTAATTGATCGTTATATTTTTACAAAGCAAGTTGATTTATAACATGTAATTGTAACATGAATAATTTCTTTGCTTTCCTTCTCATTGAATGCATATTTCATTATTTTTCATCCCCAAGTTCACAAAAAGTTTAACGTGTATTTGATGCTTACTTTTGGTTGAATATTCAATTTGCTCAAGATTTTATTTACTCACATATTTGCTATGTAATATATATATAAAATAGAAATATCATTAATTTTGTTCTTTTTGATGATATATTACTTAATAGCACGTAAAAGTAGTTGAAATAATTAATTACTAAATTAATTAAATAATTTATTGGAGAGGTGTCCTACCTTTTGTATACTATGCGCCAACTATTTTCACAGATGAGTTCAGATGCGTTATACAACTCAATTTGGTTTGCGGTCTCTATTTCAATAGATCTAATGGATTTCTGTTTTACCACAAATAGTTTTTATAAAAGTAACAATTACAGTTCTTATTACCCAATAATGTAAAACTCAGCAACTCAATTTTCATATAATAGGTTCTGTATATGTACTAAAATCCTTTAAATAGTTCAACAAATTAATTAATTATTCACGTTAATTAATTTACATTTTTAATTAGAATGGTTTATTGTTGTAGCATACAGTAGGCGATAATATTATGATGAGGAAATTTCCCCTGTTTCATTCTCCACAGTTCCAACAATGGAAAAAATCTACAAACAATTCTTCACTTGAAAATGTAAACAATTAGAAATAGAAAACGGGTGTTAATCTTCAATTCTTCTTTATCGTAAAATATAGGAAAAGACCATATTTTTTTCAATTACGACTTTCCTACATTAACGGAAAATCAATTCACGTAGAAGTAGATGACGAAAATTCACAAAGAATTTATAGAATTTCAAAATTTAGATGGAAATGTCCGTTTTTTTTTCTAATAATCAATTGCGAAATTCTTGGAAAAGAAGCATAGGAGAATATTATTCCTTGAAGGATAAAATATTTGCGTTTAACTATAATTACAAATCTTGGTAGACAAATAATTATTGATCCTGGCTTAAATGATAATATCTTATCAATACACTGAAGCAGCAAAACAATGGTATTGAAGAGAGACTTGTTACATTTATTTTTAACGAGATGTCAGTTATTCTTCTTTTGAACTATCTGCGTAGAGGTGGCATGATTGGTGGATTTGAGGATGACGGTTATGATGGAACAAATATAATAGCAGATCAGTTGACGTTCAATAAAATAAAAAAATAATGTTATTTAAAGGTTAAAATAATATAATTTATATTTGAATCAAATATTTAAATTTAAATATTCACTTTAATTAACTTCCTTTTTATGGGTCTAGTGTTTCTATTCATTTAGTATAACAATTAAGGCAATACAAAGACGTTTTATAACTAAAAAAATCATAATTTATATTGTAATTCGTATATAATGGACAGTTTAATAATGTTAAATAAAAATAAATTCTTTTGTATTTTTTTTTCATGGGAGATGAAATATGAAAGTAGATATTGTCGGACATAGTAAAACCTAGAACAAAAGCGGTAATGCCAGGATGAAGCGGCGTACAAAAGCTGCGGCAGAAATGAATGGTGTAATTTTAAATAAATAATCTCGGTCGAATATTTTCTTTAACGTTTTTCGAGCAGGACACAGCCGAGGCGGAAGGACTGCCGTGCCCGTTGAAGAAACGGGAATTCGGAATTGAGTCACGTATACACACGGTATTGTGTATTTATGTAGTGAATAAAACAGACTTGCTCTGGTACTTAAGTGCCTCTGTTCCAGAAACAGAAAACTGGGACCATTTCATGCATCTTTCAAGCCCCACGGCAGGACCCCATCCCCCGGCGGCAGAGTAAAATTTGAGATCGGCCGCCCAACCCTTGCAAATCCTGAGAACCCATCCCCCGCTCGAAACAAAAACTGGGGGCACTAATAAAGCTTTAAATGTTGCATAATCTTAATATTTCGCGAAGATTCCCAGCGCCCGGGAGAGCGCGTCTTTAAGTGAGTGAAATATGCATGATACTACCGCTCGTATATTTTTTATTTCTCGCGCAGTCTAAGCGGAATTTCATTGAAAATGTATGGCCAAAAGTGTAATAAATTTCTTATTAGTCGAGCAATAGTTCCCAACCGGCTGCCATGCAAAATAACGGTGTACCCTTTCCGAGAAGCGCATCGCATTTAATATCAATCCAAAGTTCTTAAACATTTCATGTTGCTCGTGTTTTTTAATAACTCACTTCACAATTAAATGATTTACTAAACTTTGCTCAACATCATAAACTTTATATTATGTACATATTTAATTTTTAACTACGAGCTTCAATTAAAGTTATTTATATAATAATAATAATGAAAAAAAAAATAAAAAAGCAATTGCTAGATGTCTTACAAAGGGCTACTGACTGCAGTCTTTACGCATTCTGAAATATAAACAGAAATATCAACATATACCAAATATTATGGATATTTATTTTGTTTAATTTTGCATTTATTTTTAAACTTATTTAACTTTTCTTCGATTAACTTGCTTATAAAACATTATTATAGTGCGCAATAAATCATTGACGATATAAATAGTTTATAGACTTTATTTTTTCTCGTTTCTAATTGAACTTTGTTGATGACCAATAAATCTGTTATTTAGGTACTTGACTAATCCAGATAAACGTTCTCTTTAAAATGTAATAGAAATAATTGTAAAAACGATGATTTAGTTTTTCTAGAATTTTATTTTGTCAATTAATCTTTGATTGTTTAAGATATTTTCAAAGTGAAACCAGTCTATCCAAGTAATACTGTACAGTTAATACAAATAGCAAATACAATAATTATATTTATTGTAGAAGTAAGCAGATTAAAAGAAACAGATCATATTCATGCTTAATAAAATAATTATATAGAAACCCTTTACAAAGGGCTATTGATCATAGCCCTCCGATATTATTGTATTTATTAATTAGTTTATTTACAACTTATTCAAATTAAGTAATAATCTCTAGATGGAGATTTTTGTTTATTTGAGTATTCGTAATGAATAATAGAAACCATTGGATAACTTATATGTTCAATTTGCTGGCAACAACCGATAATTGGATGTCGTTTGTCTTGTCCACACTGGTTTAGCAATTATCTTCTATATGAATATCCTGTACCAATAGTTGCCCTTAGTCTGAATGTAATCTTTCCAGGTAAGCCTGTAAATATGCATTTGAGATTCGTTGATTTGAGAAAATTTTCCATCTAGTCTAAATGTTGAGCAAATGTTTTTCTTCAATGGTAATATGATATGCACTGATTTAATTTCATTAATTTAAATTCATTATTTTTGAGACATTTCTGCAGATATTTAGAAGCTACTGATCTATTTTATTTTCTACAGTAGACCAAGGTGCCAGACTATGTTGAATACTATGCGATATCCAAAAAAGCAGCCGATCAGAATCTCTAGTTTTCTAGGTATTGGTTAATCATATTTACTACTCTAATTACTTGCTCTTGTAGTTAAAAGTGAATATAGTGAGGGACAAGCTTTTTAAAATCCTGCAGTAAATAAACTCACATTACTGTCTCTGAAAAACGCGAAGAATTTGCAATCAGACCAGACATTTCCATGTCGCCTTGTGAATTTATGCGCTACGCTGCCGGAAATGAAGCAAAAAACAGCTGACTGCGACTGCGGTAACGGCAACAACGAGAAGTTTAAAATTAACACTTATTGCATATTGCGCTTAAATATGCAAGCGGAGGTCCTGAAACAAAATACCCGAGGACCATGAAAATAATTAACAGAAATGCATACATATAACCGTTAAAATTTTAATTACACCATCGTCGAAGCAAACGAAATGAGAACCAAGTAGATGGTAAATATTTAAAATCAGTGTATTAAAAACAATATTAATTTAATTATGCAATATCATTTTTATTTATTACATTATTAATAAATTTGGCAACTCATAGCTTCATGGTTCCTAAAATAAGGAATATTACTGAATATTCAAAAGGACAGAATGTAAATGTCGTGGCAACCAGACACACACCAAAAATAAAAAAATATTAATTTACATATCTCTTGGATTGATTAATTTTTCAGAAAAATTGACATTTTTTTCGTATAATATATTCATTTGTTTTTAATGTAATCAACTAATTTAATTGTTATGAATTTTTACTACTTTTAATTATATTTTTTTTATTATTTAATTGGTTTAATATTAAAATGCATTTTTCCTTTTCAAACGACGTTGGATTTCTTATATTAAATGTTAACAATATGATAAAAAGTTAGGACAAATTTTTGAGTTATTAGGTGGAGAATAAATTATTATTAGTATACAAGATAATATTGTAAACAGTATGGACATATGGTATTCAATTATAGAAATTGAATTACATTTTTGCAATTGCCCGACCAATTACACGACCCCAAGACTGTTACTTTTGTCTTAAAAAAATAAGTCAGGTCCTAAAAACCTCTATGCCCATTTTTTTGGGTTTTCTATACTTATCAAGATGTTTAATTTAAATACTCAACAAAATACACTTATTATCTTTTATAAATAGTTAAGTGAGAGAAAGAATAGAGTTGAGTAAAAGATAAAATAGTTGTGAGACGTAAATGTACCTGGAGTAAGTTCTTCGAAGACATTACTCTAATAACAGATCAAAAGAGTCTTCGAGCCAAGCTGTCAAACTTCAAGAAGTTTCCAAATATGGTAGAGAAGGGCTTTGAAGCAAGCTAAGTGCATATTAAAAATTAATGTTCAATGAATTTGAGGATACCTATATGGATTAAAGGAAGATTTAATCCAAAAATTTGACATGTCTATATGACTTTGTTGAAACATTATTAACTGCTATAAGTAAAGCAAGGTTGATGGTCGAGAAGATGTTGATGCATTCACCACAATCCAATAGAGAAGGATGACAGGCTCCAAGAGTACAGTAGGAAGTTGGCTCTGCGATTCTACGAGTCCAAGATATGCGGCCACCCTAACTCTACGATAGCGGAAATACTAGAAAGCCGTCACCAACCAGTCGTCGTAAAGCACATGATTCGCTTCAATTGAATTTGTTATCAATTCCCTTTGTTGTTAACCATCTGGTTCTCAATATCAACATCTTAGTTTATATGTGTAATAAAGAAAAAATGTTAAAATAAAAGAAATAGAAAATGTGATTTGATATGTTCTGTATTTTAAATGAATGATTAATAGCAGCAGATAAACCAGGTAGATTAAATTGAGGAAGTAAACATAGATCAAAATATTTATTCATATAATTAACAAAATTATAATGAAACAGAATATGCTATTTCACGAAGATAATTTAGGATTGTTCTATTTCGCCGTTCATTTACAACAGTCATGATTCTATTTTCTAGTCTGACGTCCCTTCGTTTCCTCTTCGGACGTTGTTCGCCACGCAAAATACATTCGATCTGATTTTCGACTAGTTGCTGCTCCCTTTGAAACTCTTCTATAATATTATGCAACCCGTGTACCCGACGAACTATGTTTTCCCATCTGCGATGCCATGCTTCTACGATATTTTGCGAGTATGGAATTCCCTGTTCCACAAAATCTAACACGGACCACAAAGCTGGAGGAAATAATGGTGCGCCTCGAATGGGTATTCCATTCGCGTGCCTTCTAATTCTACCTAAAACATAATTGTGTTCAAACCAATCTACGACAGGTTCAGCACCCTGTGGCAAAAGAGGTCGCAGTATTTCAAATACTTCGGGAATAACTTCTGCTGGAAGAAACGCCAACGCAAACATATGCCGCAGCCACAAACTAAAGTCCTCGTCATTGCCGTACCTCAACGCCAGTCCACTATTTCGAATTGTTCTCCATCCACATTGAACCAGGTGAAAAAAACAAATTTTATTTCGAACATCGGGATATTCCTGTTTTGATGCATTTATTGATGCTAGTTCCATGTCCGTTAAAATTGTTGGTGGTTTCAATTGAACACCGTTTTCTTCCGCAAAATCGTTTAAGTCTTGAAATAATCTTGTGTACATTTCTTCAGATTTATTTGTCATAAGCGCATACACTAAAGGTATAATACGAGAATTCTCATTCCCGACTGGTGCATGAATCGTACATAGTTGATAAATCATCGTCGGAACGGTTTTAAATGTTCCATCCATTATCCAATAAAGTGCACGCGATAGATGTTTCACATTTTCACTCGTCGTAAATAGGAGAATTCTTCCTTCTCCGACATCAGAATCCCTTACTAAGAACAAATGACCATTCAATGTTTGTTTTAAATTGTTGGGAACATTTATATCTGTCAATTGTGGTTCCGCTGCCCTCTTTGCTTGCTTTTTTCTTTGAATTACTTGCTGAAGAGAGTTTTTTGCTGGCATGTTGAGTAGAATGTTTTGATGCATTGGATCTGCTTGCATAGTTTGTAAAATTTGGCATGGTCGTTCACTTGTTTCAATTCCTTGTGGTTTTATTTGATTCATACTTTGGGCAACTTTTGCAGAACATGCTTGAGGCGCATGGTTATGATCCACACATTTTCGAACATGATGTTGTCCATTCACTAATATTGTGGTCACTCTGCCCTTACAGCTCGTCGCTTTTCGTTTTTCGCAGCACCAATAATACATGTCATCGCGTTTCCTCTGTTTCACCATTAAATATCCGCGAGCACAAATGGTGTAATTGCCTCCTTGAGACGAAATTGTTTTACAAATATCCATATTTTCAACTTTTAATAATCTCGCAACTGTTCTCAATAATGGCAAATAATAGAAACAAGGACTTTCATCGGCAGCTTTTGCTTAAATTGTTAGTGCGCATGTCAATATGTTAATAAGGTTCCCATTGGTGCCCGTATATCAAAATTCGTGAAGCAAGGGAATCCCCTGTTTTTCTTAACTTGTGGTTGTATTCGCAGTTTACGACCTATACTACTTAAACAAATATATGCATTTAAGTGTCTCTTCTGATAAATATGACACGTGGAACAATACATGCAAGGATAAACCGAAACCACAAATCGTTGAATACGTTTTTGACACAAAATAATAATCGCTAAGATGCGCAAACATGTTTTTTAATGCGCATACTCCATAAAGAGTATACTAATAAACTAATTGATATGCTTCATTCCAATTTTCACTCAAAAAATTGAAATTATATTAAAGGCGAATTTGGTCCGTATACATTAAAATCAGTTTCTGCAAATATAATTCCCCCAGAGGCAATTGCCTATCCGACAAAAAAGATTGAACACAATTACAGATATAGTACAAGAAGATAGTAATGTCTTAGCATGTTTATTGATATTGATGGTCTTGTCCATGAATATAGCTATCAGTTTAAAACTCACAGCATACAGTGTTGTCTCTGTTTACTAACATTGTTGCACTTTAATATTCCAAAATCCAATAAAATGTTCTGGAATTCGATACAGTCGGGATTACGGATGTCGGGAATATCAGTTTCGAGAATTCAACATAGACCCGATTTAAACACATGAATTATTGTTCATATTCATGATAATTTAGCTATTATCAACCACATTAACTTATTATACACTATAAATAGATTTTAAACAAACAAAACTATTAAGATATTGATGTGTCCCAGGGATGGACACCGTGGAATAATTACTGGTGTTGTTGTGGAGTCTTAGTAGTTTATTATTTAATAGTAGGTGAGTCTTGTCAAACTATTGGTTTGAGATTCTACTGAAACTAATTCTAAGTACATATTAGTTAATAAGTTAATTATTATTAATCATGGGGTGGGAGTTGGGCTTAGTTTATATTTTATGATTAAGCGTTACTATTGAATTCGACTTGTTGTATACAATAAGTATCGATTAGGAATCTTCCTATCAATCCTTTGACACTTATGTATTAGTGTATGTATTTTGTGCAGCATAAGCAGATTCATTAATTATACGTAGGTTATATCTATAATATAGGTTTATGTTGAAATTATATCTATTTGTTAATTCGATTTTGTTGTATTCTTATATATAAAATATATTTGATGACTAAATAGGATGTGGAGTTTTACGGTATTCTACAAAAAATACATATAAATAGGAAACAAATTGTGGGAATAAGAAAAATCTGGATTTAATAAAGGATAATAAAATATCTGGAAATGGAATATCGATAATATATATATTGAGAAAGAGTGTGGAATGTATAAATACGGAATTTCCTTCCGAAGGGATAGAACGTGAATGCGTGTGTGTGTGTATGTGTTTATGTTTGTCCCTTGTACATCGCAAGACGAAGTTTGATCTGGCGGAGCGTGAAGCCAAGGTCGCTTCGCAATATCAAAGCATAACACAATTGTGCAAACGCCCCCACCACCCTAACTCGAACGCTGCCGTCGCCGCTCCCGCAACTTCTTCATGGCTATTTGGCAGGTTTTGCTCATCTCGTTCGTTTTATTTTATTCTTTTCTTCTTCTTTTTCTTCCTTCGCGGTCGGGATTGAGGACGGGCGGTTGGTGTCTGCGGTCCCGCAGGGGGATTTTTCAGCTCAGCCACTTATCTCTCCTCTCTTTATTTGTAACACTCTCCTCCGGCCTCCACTTCTTTTCCGTTTTCCCTTCCCTTTTCTCCACCGCTTGTCTGCTACGTGATCTCTGATGGCGACGTGACCGATTTAGAAACAATAATATTATTATTCGCCCACCGAAAACTTCCAACAAACCAATCCACCGACCGAAAACTTTTGCACCATGTACGTAAGCGGGTAAAGAAGAAGACTGAGAGAGATGTACATGTATATATAGACAGAGAAAGAGAGAGAGAGCGAGAAAAGAACGGATCGAAAACCTCGGAGCGATTCCTCATCTTCTCTAATCGTGCACTTATTACCTTTCCCCGTGTCAAAAGTTCGCGCGACGCCCCCGATCACGTGGAACTCGTAATATGTCATTCGAACGGCGACGAGAGACTTACAGAGGGGAGACCTAGTAATTTCGGATTATTACACACCTCTTACACGGCACGGCACGCCGTGTGCAGCTGAAAAGATAGGGAAAAATTCGGGGGATTAGGCTTAGGTTCAGGGGATCCCTTTGATTTCTATACTCGAGTTGCGAACGCACGTACGTAAAATGGATACTAACCGTGACGAGGGTGGAAGGGAGAAAAAAGAAAATAACACTGAGAATTCGACTTTTTTTCCGCACACTTGGTGAGCAGATTTTTAACAAGTTCCGCACCAAAGGTCATTAAGGTGTGTTTCGTTTCACTCTGGGTGTATGTTTGTGTATGTATAATAATAAGGGGAATCCCCCCTGTGCAGATTTGGTAGCTTAGTCACGCTTAGTCGCATGAGATATTGTTGGTGCCACTTCCAGATACGGGCATGACAAGCATCATCCTTTAAAGCCGGGACCCCAACGCCAACCAACCAATCTCGTCTCATACCCGCTGGAGGCCGCCTCACCTAGTGCGGCGCGGCAAGACGTGTGCAAGGTGTCTCATCAAAAATGCACATAATTACAATGCGAATTTATACTTTATACAACCCAAAAACACAACACGAAAGTAAAGTAGTAAACAGGGTAATTTATGTTTATAGTTTGTTTAAGCAAATTAAAGTAAGCATATGTCGATTATGCCAAAGAAAGATAACGTGATGTTAGAGGTGCTTGCAATTAACGTTAATATAAACATTATAAATGAGAAAAATTACATTACATAATTTTCTGTTATTACTGTTTATAGCTAACGTAATACTTAATACAATACTTGGTACTTCCACTTTTAGTTTACATTAAATAGAACAATATCTTACGGCTTCAATATCCACTATTATCTAATGTGAATAATTTTAAAACAAACTAAATTTTAATTAATAAAAAGGACAGGAAGACCTCGGTCGTTGGGCCATTTAGCCTTCATTGACGTCCCTGCTGGGATATGAATTACATCATTAATTTTCTGTTTTTACCCAGAGTTCTTGGTCGAGCTGTACATACTTTACTCTTGAGATAGGCTATCAATAAAAAATAATCACAAACTGATAAATCTGTGATCTAGGGGGTCAGGTAAAAGGGGCTTATCTAACATCCACAACTTTGTTAAATATTCATCTTCATTGTTTATGTTTGTTATTTATCATTTGTTGACAGAATACTAATCGTAATCGTTTTCCTTTAGTTGTTGGACATTATTACGTAAATATTTTATGAATATTGTTATATGGTAATTCTTAAGGGTTTCATCGAATTAGGACTGTTATTTTAGTATATATAGATTCAATTGTTGTGTCCAACCGTTATTATTAATATTATTATTATTATATTGTATAAAAAATCTATGTATAAGAGATCTCACAAAGAGTTTCTCACGTAGACGCATATCAAGTGTCTTAGTCGCCACATTTTTCTATATAAATAAATATATGCGTGCCAAGGGATTGATTCGAAGATTCCTAATCGATGCACTTCTTCATATAAACAACTGTAAGGAATTCGGGCCGGTCGTATTGTAAACAAACCACCCAAGCCGAATTCCATGGGAACGCTTATTCATCAAATATAAACAAAGCCCTACTCCCAATCACAACTCCCACCCCTTGATTAATATTAATTAACTTCGTAAGTAGATTATGTATTTAGAATGAGTCTCAGTAGAACACCCAAAGAATAACTAAGTCTCAGAAGAATCTCCAACGAATAACTAAGTCTTCGATAAGACTCATCTACTATTGAATAATAAAGTTATTGTAAAACCAATTGAATTTACTTAATTCAAACTACTAAGACTCCACAACGACAACACCAGACATTATTCCACGGTGTCCAGAATTCCATCCCTGGGCCACAACACAATACATAATTAAATTAATTAAAAAAAAGATTTTTGCAGATTTTGAATATGAATAGACTATAATTTAGTATTCTCTTGACTAATAAACATAGTAAATGTAGGATGTGTGCTACATACAATACAAGAGAATATAAACCATAGCAGGCGGTCATAATTGAAAGAAGAAAAAAAATACTAGTATTTTTGTCTGCAGGGTTAGCTGCCATTGTTGGTTAAATAATTAATGTTATTTAATGAATATACGAGTAGGTGTTGAAAATTTATCCTTCCGCCATCGCGCGCGCCATCTCTCTTCCACCAATGCCCGTTAATGTGTGTTAATGCGGGTTGAGGTATGTGTGTGTACGCATGATTTATTAGCGTTCCGTGTGGTTAAATGCAATGCTCGTACACTACATCATCGGCTGGAAGAGGTAGGGGGATGGGGATCTGGTCCAGTTTTAATACTCTAGTTATACTCCCTAGCTGCAACCCCATCCTCCCATTCTCAAAACCCTCTTGGAATATTTACCGGATATGAAGCGAAATAATTTCATTTCAGATGCAACCCGCCGCCACCGCCTCCATTATTTATCGCCGCCTCCTTCCCCCCTACTCCTTCAGCGCAGCGGGGAAGAGCCCGCCGAAAACCACTCCAACAATGAACAAACAATGCATTCATACATTCGAAGTAGAAGGAACGCAGCGTTCAAAATTAGCAGAGGGAGTGTAACCCGATAACGGGCCATTTCCGTTTCCTGTTCATGCACCGGAGCATCCCCATAATCTGAGTGCAACTCTTTATTCATAACCCTGGTAATGGCCTACATCAGTCACACGCCAAAAGCTCCAATGAAAAGTGCATGTCCTCTTCTCGAAGCTTCTTCATCTCCAAGGATAAGTTTACCAATTTTCATTTGAATAATTTGTTGTAATTCTAGTTAGCATTTACTTAAAATCAACTAGATTAGAATACGAAATGTAATTGATTAAATGATATGAAACAAACGCGAACATAGTATTTGAGATGTGATTAAGATGAATCAGTCCTTTATATAATTATATAAATAACATTTATTACAATAATTATGCGATTATCTAAATATCGAAAAATGAGAAAAATATATGATCCATTGGAGCACACTGTTGACCACATATGTTTCCATCATATGGTTATGCTAAAAAGATAGCTTGCACATTTTATCCAATAATTGAAACTTTCAAATAATGCAAATATTATAACAAAACTAATAAAAAATAACTAATACTTCGGTCTTTTATAACTATTACAATTATTTCTTGACTAATAACATATTCAAATTGATTCAACTGAGAAATAGACAAATGGTATAAAAAATCTATAAATATAGTAAGTATTTAATTGATTTGAGAGAATATCTATGATAGTAATTGTTATACATTTTCAAACTTGAATAGTACATATAAATAGCGTCATTGAGACGCACATTTCCATTTAAATTCATATAGAATAATAATATGACAAATGATATTAAGATGAAATACGAAACACTAATTATTTTATATCAAATTTTATGAAATGTGAAAAACAATATTAAATAGTCAGAAAAGAAATTAAAATGAGCAATTATGTTATAATACACTTTCTTCGTTCAGTTCAGATCGACTCATTTTTTTTCAATCGACCCCATATTTTAACAAATATCTATAACTTTGTAATGAATATTTAGATTTTATTATAGTTTTTCAAGTGGTTCAACTCTACGCAGAATGTCAGCAAAGTTAATACAATTTTTTCAATAATAGCTTGTTGTATTTTCATTAGATTGAGAAAAGGTCAAGTTAAAACAGTTATATATTTTCTTTTAATGGTTATAGCCCTACTTCTGAATTTTTGTCCTTGTCAGCCTCTCTACTTTAGTTTTTCTGCATTTACCGGCCAGCGACGATAAAAAAAATTGGTCTGCGGTGAGATGCGATCCAGCATCATTTTGCACCAAATTTATAACCATAGCCGAGAGTTGTCCCATAAATTTATTTAATACATTTAAATATTAATAACGATAAATAAAAAAGTAGTTATCAACATCTAGAAGGAGCTCTATTACCGAAATGGACAACTAATTAACTTGGAATCTATAGGGGCACATAATTTGGCTAACTGCTTATATAATATTGTATGTGATGGCGCAGTTCTCGAATATCAGTCATTCCACTAGCCGCTAATATTTTTCTGGAACCGTGATATTTATGTTCAATAATGAAGTACCGGTTCGAGAAATGTTACTTTTTATGATTGACTCGCCCTTACTATCTTTCCAGCAATTTAATTTGAACATTGGTAATAGTAGATAGTTTAAGTTAGTTAAGAATAAAATATGAAGTGACCGACTTATTCGAGAAGTGTGGAAGCCAAGTGAAGGAGTTTGATTGAAAGAATAAGAAGATGTTAATGTTATAAATCTCTATTTTTGATAAAAAATTTAAGTTATTTTGAAGAGACACCACTTCATTCATGTCGGAAAATACAACATAACATCTCAGTTTTGTACAATCTTGAAAAATCTACCCACAAAGCGTTAATTCATTCTAACATTATAATTTGATATTGCCTAGCAAAAATACATGTTAATAATGTACTATATTATGATTTACAAATTAAACAGAAAAATGTGATACAACTATTTTTGTATAGATTTGTATTACATAAAAGAGTTAACAGAAAGCGAGAATGATGATTTTTTTTTTCTACCTAAATAAATTAGTATTTATTTATAATAACGAATTGCTAGATCAGTTAAACTTTAGCACTCATGAACTTTAGAAATGATAACATCTATTTAAATACTATGTTGAATATAGTTCATCCAAAGTTCTTGTTTGTATCAATATATCTTTTTTGCATCCAATTTAGAAATCGTTTTGGGAGCAATATTTAATAATCATAATTTAACCCTTCCGTGCTTTCCTGTTTATTTCATTGGCATTGGGTAAGCATGTACAATATATATTAAGAGAGATGACAGGAGGGAGTTTCGCAACTAAAATTGCAAAGTTATAATTGCCATTGATACAAATAGTTCGAGCAGTAAATTTGCACGTTCTTGATAAGAATGTTTACACATAGGATCGTAACCGGAAGACAACAGAAACAATAATTTCGCTTGAAACCTCATAAAAATGCAATTAAACAAGCAACGTTCATTACGTAAGCTCGCTGTTTTTTTTTTGCAATTCTCTGCAAGTTGTTGTTGCGGCAGGGGCCGGGACGAGAAAAGAAGTACACGCGAACGACTGGGAAGGGGAGCCGTGCACGTATTTAATTAAAAGTTATGCCTCCGTTTATTCTTTTGTATAATTTGTAATAAAACCGCGAATAAAATTAGTGTCCGTTTCCCCTTGTTGTATTTTTCTTCTTCATCTTCTCTTTCTTTTCCTTTCTTTTTGTTCAGCTTTGCTTCCGCTCGAAGTTCGGGCACGGCATGCTCGAGGACGGGTATCCCAAGGATGAGGACGAGATGAAAATCTCTATCAAGTTTTATTGTCGCTGAATACTAAATGGTTCTGTGCGAAGATAGTCGATTACTCCCCGGGGCAATAAAACAAAATAGCTAGCAGTTTCGTCTCCCTGTCCGCCCCCTCGTCTTCACCCCTCCGCCAAGGGACAACGAAATCCGACTGCCGCAACCAGAATATTCCCGCGGCCAACTTGAGAAAAACCATCAATTAACCGTCGTGTTAGCGACCCTGCCGCAGCAATTACGCGCGAAATTTAAACGGACGGCTAAAGCTAAATTAGGACTGAATTTATAATCGGACCTGTCTCGTGAATTATACATTTCTAATCAGTGGAATTCTGCCCGGTAAAATTAGTTTACGAACCCTATATAGATGCGTTTGTAAGCACGATGTATGAAAAACAAACCTATGATTTAAGTAACACACAAAAATTTCTTCCTGCGATTCTACTCACTGTTTTCATTTATATTATAGACATTAAATAACGGGGGTTAATGGGAGCAATATTATTATTTTTGATATATAATAAAATACAAAAAAATGGATTTATTAATGTTAGCTGCACTTTTTTTTATATAAATATTATTTGTAAATGAAACTTAAAAAGTGTAGTGTTACTTCATATTAATAGACGAAAAGTTATTGACATAATAACTTCAACCTTTACAATACTTCATGCACTGAGTACTTCTTGAAAATGAATGCAACTCTCAGGATCAAGACCACAGCGATATGCATATAATAAGCAACAGTGGATTTTTTTACCTAAAGATTAAACTAGCGACATTGTATTTCGCTTTTAATACACTTCCTTTGTATATATAACCTGTAAACATTTACAACTTAGTTTGTTTCAATTTTTCCAACTTAATTTTATAATTATATTTTTTATGGTCTTTATATAGTAGTTTAAAAGCTAGTCGTAATATGTTTCAGAATTAATTTCAGCGAAGAGAGAATACATTTAAACTTTTCTCCTGCTTCGCGTATAATTAGAAATTATGAGGTTTATGTTAGTGCGCTGCTCTTTCGCTAATGCGATGTTTGATTTACCATTTCCATCAACCTCTACTGCCAAGAGTAATTAATGGTTATATACGAATGTTATAAATATATAATTTAGCTGAAAAATTATAAATACTCTTTTTATTTATTTTTTAATTTATTACTAATATTATGGATATTAAAAGCTATATACACTTTATATATATGTAATTCCTGGGGATACGTCCCAATGATTGCCAGCTCTAAACGGAACAGCATTAAACGAGGTCATCTTAACACCTAAATACTAGGATTTTTAAAATTTTATTTTGTAACATATATTACAAAGTTCTGTATTATTTAGATATTTATCTATTGCTAATATCGATTTGTATCCATAAAACTATCTAGAAAGTCATAAAAAGTTCGATTAAAGAAGTTATGTTTGCGATGAGGAAGGTTCTCCCTCATTTAACATTCTTTGTTTTTATGACCAAGCCATTTAACGTTGTTTGTCTTTTGCAGGATTGTACAACAGTTTTTGAATGTTTAAAGGCAAGACTTTGAATTTCTATGAAAATTTGAATCTTGTACCAATTTATCCATAATTTCTGATATAATGGCTAAACTTTTTTTATAGAAAATCGGTTCAAACTTCTGTAATAGTGAAACTACATTGTTTTCTGATCTTTCAGACGATTTTTGTTGATATTTTTAATTTTTCCTTCGACTTTTTTCCACTTGTATAGTTTTAAGAAAAGTTGTTTTTTGTCAGAAGCTCCTTAGTATAGATATAACATCATAAGTTTATAGATACATAAACACAGTAATTTTTATAAATTAAAAAAACATTAATTCAATGAACTCGAAATAACAATAACTGTTTAGATGAAAGAAAATTGTAAATCTAAAATAATCTTGCATAACCCATTTATATTAAGTATACGCAAATATTAATTTAATTTAGATATATAAAACGAATGATAAAATATTCTGATTCTTCATTATATTACAGTTTAAAATAGTCAAACGTAAAATATTTCGGTATGACTTATAAAGTAATTTTAGCATACTAATTCAACATAAACAATTAAATATATATATCGGCCCTAAATTGTATCGATACTACAATATTTTAAACGAATATTTATAAAAATAAGTCATACATAAAATCATAAATAATAAAGAAATTACATAAAGTGCACAATAAATATAGATGATTCTTTAATTTATAAATAAGTTGTTAGAATTGTAATAGAAGTTTGCTTGCTGCAACCAACAACACATGTCACTTAAGTCATTCTGTAATGTATTAGTATAGTACTCTACATTTATACCGCGTTAAATATAAGTATTACACACACAATTTGTTTTTTTTTTCTTCAATCGACGCTAACCACCTATCATAACAACATAAGTAAAGAAAAGTTAATGAGTTATGCAAGTAACATGTTTTCTTCAATGGCAGACATTTCATTATTAGTTTTACAGGAACAAAAGGTTTGTTTCAGAACTGATATTATGTTTTTTTTTGATCGACATTCGAATCATAGTTCTAAATAAAGTTGTCAACAGTATTAAAAATCGATATACTAATAATATATAATTTAGATTTATTTATTTAAGAGATATTATAATACAATGAAAACGTGTAAACAAAGTAACTTAAATGGCTTATGAATTGTATAATATTTCGGCCCTATACTCGGCACCAATACCAAATTATACACGGAGAATGTAGATCCCTAATACTGGTCTTGATTAAATATCAGAGTAAACAACGCGTGGTTACTGTTATTCTTCATTTGCTTCTGCAATATGCTCGTAAGCAAACAGCATTCCGCTCGATTTGTTTGTGAGAAGTATCAAGCTGCGAGATAAGTCGCACTCTGTTTGCACTGTATTTAATTAATCTTGAGCATAATTAGGACGAGCAGACGGATTTAAAAAAGAAAATGAGAGATTGGGGGGAGAGATCTTCGTTTGTCGGTTGTGTTTGGTGGGCGCGTAACTGCGGAGGCGACCACTGGGGATGTCGGGGGAATCGGTGATGCGTGCGAGAGAGTAAATATTAGTTAATTAAGTCAGAATTAGGGGCGATTTGCATTACAAAATGCGAACTAAAGGGAGGCATAAATTACGAGGCTATGGCAATAGCTGCATAGAAGTGAAGCGTTCCATTGCTTATGCGACCGAACATTCGTTGATGCAATTACACTTAGGATTTATAGCAGGATGTTAAATAACATATATTTTGTTGTACGACACGATTTATTGAATACACATTTAAATTATTCTTCATTGGTTTCTGCTGCAAATAATTTATTATTGAACATAAAATTATGTACAGATTATTTTTATATTTAGTATTATAACTCAGTGAACGTACATCTATACTGTGTAGTGATCCTTGGTTTGCGAACATAATTTAAGTTCAATAATTATTGTATATTAAAGACGCTCTGCAGACAGAGCATATGAAGTGAAACTTCGCGTTCCATTTTTTTAATAATTTGTTTTGCTCGTTTTTTTTAATTTCTCGGTATTAAGTGAGGTTCCGCTGTAATAATCGTCTTGCGACTTCGCTCGTTTATCAAGTAAAATGTCATTGTTTATTTTATACATTGCTCGCAGACTAAATTCCTTTAAAATATGAAGCTTTTCCTTATATATATAAATGCATTAGAGACATTCAAAAGTAACACATATCTTTTTCATATGAACTTTTATCTTCATATCAATGTAATAAAGTTTAGTGTATTAATTATCACTTTAGTATATAGACCTGTTATATCAAAGGATGGTATTAGGAATACCGTGGAAAATTGGTTTATTGTTGTTGGATGTGGAGTCTTATAGGGAAAAATGAGTACATTTCAGCTTTCCCTACTAAGATCCCATTACATAAGATGCAAGACATATTACAAATATAAAATAAACCAGGTGGGAGTTATTATTTGGTAAAGAGTTAATTACTCTTAAGATGCTAATCTTGCGTATCCTACTGGAATAGGTTCATCGACCCGAGTCAGTCCGTCTTGCAATTCGTCTATTTTGCATCTTGTAATAACTCTTAACTTCTATATCTAGGTACATGTGCAAAATGTATATTGTATTGGAATGTCCGGTACAGGTTACACTTAGATTGGTTTTTAAAATTCTAATATTTAACAAATATGAAAATTGTTGTCACTGCCATGTCACTTGTGTATATTTGGTTGCCGTAATATGGCTTTTTGTTAGGATGTTGATCACTAACAAAAATTCTCAATATATAATATTTCTTTAATTAATCTAATAGTTGGTCATAAATTTAGACAAAGGACTAATTTATTGCTTAAACTCGTTCTGTTTATTTTCAATGGTTTTCTATCAATTGTTTTTTGTAATATATTGAATATTAACTAGAATTCTTATGATCATCTACTACAATATTCTGGTGATTTAGAACTGTTAAGTTGAATTTAAATATCTATATGGGGATGAATTTATAATTTAAAACAAGAAGAATTCGTAAAGCTGTTGTGGTCATCGGCGACGTTTTACTTTTCTGTCTTGTGATAAAAGTTTATGTCTAGGGCACACTCTATTTAACTGACGTGCATCATGCATAAGACACACTACACTCACGTACGCCACTCACGGCTGCCATCCAGTGCAATTTTACATGTTTTTAAATACATCAGATGCAGACATATTGCACCCTTGAGTGAAGATCGTAACCTCCGGATGAATCGCTTAGTATAAATTTGTATCTCTTATATAGACAGTTTAAATTTAATTTCAATACAAACCATTTTAGAAAATAATCTATTGACACAGTTCAGATAATAGAAAGTATTTATCGTTTTTTTTTAACTTCTAGTTAGTTAACAAAATCTTTTTAGAATATTACGTATTATATATTGAATGTTTATAATGAGTATACAAATAAATTAATCGGATTTAAATTTTGCGCCATTTTTTTAGATTTCTCGCGAAATATTGGTCTGATATACTGAAATAAATTCTGATGTTATTATATAAAGATAATATACTTGTTATATAAAAAAAATAAAGATGATATTTTTGATTAAATAAGATAAATACGAAACAATGTCAGAACTTAACTTCAAAATTATATATACATACTGGACTGATTATATTTGTATTAGAAATACATTTTTTGGTAGAAATAATCTAGCTGTGATATCAGGATTTTAAACTTGGGACAACAACCCTAACTTTATACTGCACATAAATCGCATATGTCATGAATGGGTTTTAGTTCATATTTCTTTTATTCTAAAAATTTTAGTTATTTATAGCTTATAAAAATACATATACACAAATACACAGATTATTTTACATTATAAATGAAAGACAATATTTTTTCAATTTATTCCGTTTTCTACTTCCTAGTGAGCTCTTTCGGTAGCATGATTCTTAACAACTCTTAGTGTCTATTCTTCTGCCCTATTTTCATGAGGAATGTTTTCTTTTAGTTGTGCATTTTACTGCACAGGTTTATTCATACTCTTTCAAGTACCCTATAAATAGAAGTTAGTGGTCGTGAGATCTAAAGATCGCAGCTGATCCACTGCACATCACGAAATTATTCGCAAAAAATGGTGCTTAAAATTTGCAGTCTAGCTTCAGCATGATCTTGTTAAAATCATATTTCAGGTCTATTTTATATTGACTTCAGTTTTTACAAAAATCTTAAGCATGTCCCGGCATAGTTCCCTATCTACGGTCACTTCATCACTATTGTCATTCGGTCAAACGATCCGATCTAAGATTTTCTTTGCTACAAATTCTACAGTTTTGTTTATTTACAAATCTGTTTTAGTTAAAATGAGCTGTTAAGATTCATGCTATCTAATAAGCTCATTATGAAAACGGAAAACATTTAAATGATGTTGTATTACATTCATAATGTAAAATAATCTTGGAGATGTAAATGTACTTTTTTTAAGTCAAGCAACAAAGAAATATTAACTAACTAAAACTCTATCGCAACTTACGGGTAACCTTGATCTTTAGAGTAAGTACAAACTTATTAGACCATTTGAAAATATGTTCAAAATATAACTGTGTTAGGTGTGCTTCGTGGTGGATTTTTTTAAATAAATTACTCAAATTTGCTTGGGGAGCTCTGTATATATGCGCGAATGCAAATGGATTTTCCATCGGAAATACAATATACAGTATTGTATTATAGTGTGTTTTGGTTGGAGGAGGTGGGGCTGTGAGTGGGTTTTTGTTTTGGTTTTGAGTTATGGTACCCGATGGGACGATGCCGTTTGCATTTTCCTCCTGCCGGTGGCGTCCCCAGAGGGGTGGCGGCGGCGGCGGCAGTAGAGAGAGGATATAAGGTGCGAGGCAGAGACCCTTCGATGTGTTTGGGCTTTATTATGAAATACGGCCGACGTTTTCCCCAGACATATTAATATTTCGCGAACGCCGTCCCGCGCGCGCCCTCCGTACCCAGCAAAAAGCGCCGTCTCCGCCCTTTGCCTTTTCAAAGCCACCCCAGCCGCATCACTATCTCGGGCCTTTCCTTCCCTCCACCCCAAGCCGCCCAATTTCCAATTAAATCTCCATATTTATTGGCCCATCGATTATAAAATAAAACCCGACGCCGAAAGATTGACCGAAACCATAGAAAAATAAAAATTGTATCAAAAATTGCAAAGCCATTTGCAAAGTATTTAAATTTGCAATTTTATCTCATATTTTCGTGTTCGTTGTTTTATTTTTTTACGTTGTCATTTCCATTATTTTTTTATGCAGCTTTTTTTTGTGAACATGCAATTCATTTAGTTCTCTTCCACACTGTTTCGCTGTTTCTGGCCATTTCGAATGTTCATTACCATAATTATATGGCCAACGACTTTGGCCCTCCCTACTCGCAGACTCATAACATATTCATTAAATGACATAGAAACGAAACCAGATGTATACTTGCATCGTGACGATATTACTGCTATTATTAGGTAACTTGCAGTAAGCACACCCTTGACGGGAGCGACAAAAATCCCGTATTCCGTGCAATCAGAATTCATTAGTCTCGTTCATTTGCGTTGCCCTGGTAACGCATCACAAATTGCAGTTTGCCGGGGGCTCGACGTAACGCATCTGTCGATACATTAACACCGCACTTGTGAAACAGAAGCATGCGACATTGGGAGGATAAAAATCAAACAGAACCGAATACAATAAAGCACAGCACGCTTCCAAATTGTAATTACCGTGAAACCAATTTACGCGCAGTATACATAGAAATAACTGATAATTTGACGCGAGAACTGTTCGGTTTAATAGCACACCAAAATTGTAGAAATTGATGTCCGAGAATAAGTTTATTTAAAAAACATCTCATTTTTAGTAATTCTATTGCTGTTCAATTTTGTTGGGTTACAATTACCCGGAAGCATGATATAAATAGTAACCAGACAAAACAGAACATGTCAGAAAATAACATGAAGATTATAATAATTATCTTTTTTATATTTATATTATAGAGCAATTCATAGCTGAATGGTTAGAATCACCTTTGACAAACTTGAGAAATAATTGATCGAATCCCATTCATGCCATGTTCTCTTTACGGACCAATACTCAATCGAATGTTGCCTTAGAAATAGCTGCAGGTATAAAGAGAATGGAACTAATGAAACCGCAACGCATCAATAGAGGAATGACTGTTCCACTACAGCCAAAAGTAATTTGTAGGAATGAATATGATCATCAAAAAATGATAAATTTCTTTCAGGAATGTTGAAAATGTCAAAAATAAATTGATTGTATAATAATATAAAACAACAAGAAAATAACCTTGAATTACCGATCTTAATCATTTTGTGATTAATGGCTTATTTTTAGTGTGAAAATTGTGTCAATATAGTCGTTTATCTCTTTGTAAGACAGCGAAAAATAAGTTGGCTTATTGATTGATTTGATGATTTTTTATGAAATATAATAACATTTTAAATAAAGATAATTTAAGTTATGGTCAATCGTATATTTTTGCTTTAAATATTCGCTGTTTTTAAAGCAAAAAAATACGATTGACTAAATTATAAAATCTACGTTGGTGAGCAAGGTGTGAGCTTTAGTACTTGCTGCATTTTACTTTATTACGATTTGCTTTAAAATGATTAGTACATTTGGTTATGATCCAGATTTTTATAAGAAAGTTGGCTAGGATCGGGCACGGTTCTCTTGCAGAAAAAAAATGTATTTAAATGTTGACCCATTTCTTAGTAAGTGTCCATTTTATCCACAAGGCCCAGGTCCATCTTGGTTAAGAAGCAAGGAGCGAAGTGTTTTAAATGTTATTTACTCTGAACTCTGAGGTTGGTGAAGTCGATGGTCAAGCCGTGTTTGGTTTTAACAAGAACCTAGAGTTAGCCTCCTAAATGCAATTGAGTTTATTAATTGTATTCCCCGACCATACCTCAGACATCTGTGATCTTGTAATCTTTTCGTATTCATTTGTCAATTATTTTTTCTTGTGGCTCTTATAGTTTTAGCTAAATATGATTTATCAGCAACCTTCTGTGATTTCTTGAACGAGTTTGTATTGTCATTGATATCAGTCGTGCTATCAAGAAATAACAGAGCTGTAAGTAAAAAGAACATCAAAAAGCAGAAAAGGGTGAACGAAAAAAACTCATTTTAGTCAATAATGATAACAAAATATATATGTTACCATGTCACCCAACCATATATACATTCGTGACACGAATATGACAAAATATGAGTCTTACTACATATCGATCTATACACAACATTAAATAAAATCTAGCTCCACTCCACTATAACAGCTATAATCGTATGTTCTGATATTGTTCTTAGTTCCAGTTACCGTATTATTGAACATGTATATTGACCACAAATTGGGTCAAAAGGCTTTGATGACTATATTAATTCAGTTACAATTGCATATATTATTTAACAGAATCATCCATGCTGAGCCAGGTTGTGGGATTTTAATAACATGAGCGCTACTTTTTTATAGTTAAAGAAGAAACAATTATTTATTAATGTAAAATAATGGATTCTTAAACGGCTAGACACTTAGCTTCTGAGGCCTTCGATTATCAAAAATAGTAACAACCATCATTAAACACGATCATCCTGACGGTCAAAACTCAACTCTGCTATCACTTTACACTTATCTTCTATTTTTTTTACATATCAATATATTAAACTTTAAAATGAATAGCCTGTCTGTCCAACAAGTTAATATTGTTATTTGTTTAACAGGTGATAATTAATTTAAAAATAATTAATAGAAATAGTGGTTTCAGCAACCGCATTCGTTTAATTGATGTGTTATGGTAACTCATGTCAATAACAAAAAAATAGACAAATATTGTATAGCTCGATTTTAATTGTAATTAATTTAAACAGTGATGAGCATTCAACCGCAATTTAGTCAGGTCTGGTTCGGACTTCTACAACAACATTACAAAAACCCAATATCCAAATTGAAATAAATTTCAAACAATTTATCTCAAGCTTAATTAAATATTCGTAACCTATTTTGCTGCGATCTATTTAAATTCTTGATGTAAAACAATATATATTACTTTTGTAGACCATTCGGAATATTTAATTTGCCTCTCAGAGGCTAGGTGCACTTAAAGGTGTTATAAGAACTCTTGAACTTATTGCATCTGATTTTGTTCCTTGAACATTACTGCAGATGGAAAAACATGTCAAAAAAACTTCTTATATTCACTTGTCAGTTTCATTCGACATAATGCATTTGTAGAATCGACAAATTAAGTCAGTCATTGATATCTAGCATATAATTATTTTTGGAGGAGTACTACCGAAATTGATCACATTCTTAAGGTATAAGACAACTTCTGACTTGATTTTTTAAATGAATTCATACTTGCAAAAGAGTTAGATTCGCGTGTAATCACCAAATAATAATAACAAATTGTTAACATAATTATTTTCTCTAACACAATTAAAAAATATAAGAAAAATTTAATTCTTAAATTTATTACTTAAAAATATCATATTTTCTTTCGTTGCACAAAAGAATGCCTAACCAATATTGCAAAAAATAATATTTGGTTTAAATCATTATAGGCGCGTACTTGTTGATCATTTGCTATGGTATATTATAATTATATTTGATCTGGTATTGTGTTCACCTACTTTATTATTAATTATATTTTTGGAAAGTTCAAAATAGCCGTACAAATTATGTTGAATCTCAATGACTTTATAGATGAACGGACATATTTCCTAGAAAATTGTAAGGTTTATAACCGTTTACAATTATATACTGAAAATGTGGAAATGAACAAAACCAGCTTCTAAATATTATGAATTCCCTTTAAGTATATCAGACGATAAACATACTTTTTAATAACACTTTCATACCTATAATTGCTTTTATGTTTGGAGTTATACTTGTACTCTTTCATTAGTTTTATAAGTGTTTAGTACTCTTAGTTTGTGGGTCAATACTTTATAATCCATGTGATTAACACTTTATAATCTAGTAAGCTTCTCTGTGAAAACATTACACTTAATGAAACTACTTGAGATTATCCGTATTTAATATTCGTAAAACCTAAGGAGATTCCACAACATATATCTACGAGATTAATTCACGATGTTTAGAGACATTCTACCGGAGGAAACGACACTAGTACCTTAGTTTCTAGAAGTAATTTAAATAAAAGTATGTGGTGAATATGTTGGGATGTATTAGTATAAAGCTTCCGTAAGGCATGCTTTTAATGAAAATGTAAACATATGTGAAAACAGAGGAAATTTGCCAATTAATAATAATCAAATTCGTGCTAGAGAAGCAGGCCCGTTAAATTAATTAATCATATGAATTGCACAACATGTAACCATTATATAATCAACATCAATTAGCTGATCAAACGGAAACGCTACTAATATGTATATATACTATAGGCATCGCCGTAGTCTTGGAAACAAATTCATCGACCAATAGGATTTTGCATTCGTGTAAATAATTACAATTGTTTGTAATTCGAATGCAGCGCGATGTAAAAATAAATGAAAAGCAGCAGCAATAACTGTGCTCGGCCAAATCATTATTAGGTATTTTGCAAATGATATATTTAGGCGTGTAGGGAGGGCATTAATTGCCTTGCAAATTTGCATTGAATTCATATTTACATAATGTAATTGTAATCAAATAAAAACATTCACGGCATGCCGTGTGCTTTTTAATGCCGCTCGGCTTAGCGTTGCAGCGTCCGTTGCTAGCTGTAAATGGGATATAAATTTAATTATCCTTATTCCCGTTGGAAAGGGAGAAAAAATATGTGTGCGGAATAAAATAAACTTAGTGCGATTTTGCAGCGTGCGTGTCCCACCGTCGGGTTATAATGAAGTGGTTTAGGGAGGCTTTGAATGCATAAGCCACTCGCGTACGTACATAATGTGCGGCGTTATTCCGCGAAATTTCCCCTTTGAATACCGTTTTTATGTGCGTTTCGACGGAAAGAAATGAGCAACTGAAAAATAAAAGAGTAAGTTGGAGTAGAAAACAACACGAAACAAAACTCGAGAGGTTCGGAAATCTTAGGCGGCGTCGCGCCTAGGTTTATGCATGTGATATCTGAGGGGGTGAGTGCTCGGATATTTGGTGCTTGGAGTCTGTGCGAGATCGCGGCGGAGCGGATCCGCGGCCGACGGCGGCGGCGGCCAGCCAGTCGATTGGAGTGCCCGGACCGACCCGGATCTGCCGCCGCTGCCGTCGTCGCCGCCGCCTCCGACGAAATACACGCACGCAACACCAGATCCGACCGCCGACCGAACGGCACGCCCCTTTTTGAAACATACGACTATAGAAATATTCAAATCTTAATCCTCGACATCTGGATAAAAACGCAGTAAGATGTTCACACCATCAACACTCACCGTTCACATACACATCAATTTACATGCAATTATATGAAGAGACTCGTGTTTCTAATTGAGAACGTTGATGCACTTAACTAGCATTAATTACCATCTGCTTCTGCTGCAACGCAGTGAAGTAATACCCCATCAATCCAGAAAGCTACGGAAAATATAATCAGTATAGATTTTCGGTTGCATCGAAGAGTTCTACAAATCTTTATACTTTACAACAAACCAGAAACCTTATATTCTCTGTTTATTGACTTGAGTTGACACGCATCGAACAAAATGCTTGCATTTCAACATTACTTAATTCTGTGAGTGTTAAATTATTATTCTTTCCAATTGATTGCTTAGACAAAAAACTACCACGTTTGTTATATCTCAAAACGCAATAAGATGTGAAGCCCAATACTTACAAACCTCAATTTACATGCAATTCTATGAAGAGACTCGTGTTCCTTATTGAGAACGTTGATGTATTAATTAAGATCTGATACTTCTGCAACACAGTGAAACAATTTCTCGTTAATCCGAACTGCAACCAAAAACTGAACTCTGAATTGTACCGAGATTTGTTTTCCGCATTGTTATTCAGTTATGTAAACTTTTTTACTTTTGGACAAAAAGAAACCTTTTCTTAACACAATTAATGTATTTTGAGACGTTTATATAATCAAAGTTCATTTCACCTATAATATTTAGTTCCATGATATTTATACTATTCTATTCTTAATATCATGAATTGTAATTATATTTTTAAATAAATAATTCAATAACATTTTTTTGTTAATTATTGAATATTAAGATATAATTATATAACTAAATTCAA